>CM062296.1:51180015-51266119 GCA_031216915.1 Pictodentalium vernedei | reverse complement strand
AATCCAACCCTGCCTGTGCCGCGGTGCAGAGTTACGATGTTGGAGAGCTGACAGTTGCTCAGTGGTTCTCTGGGTACTTCGGCTTCCTCCACCCGTAAACCTGTCCACCAACATGATATGACCCTGGCTGTTAATGTGTCCTTAAACCCTAATAAAAAAAATCAAAAAATTCTGAAAACAGTCCTGTATCAGCTTCTGAGAAAAAAATGATGATTTTTGGAAAAAAGAAAAAGAAATTTAGGTTGAGGGAGGGGGAGATATGTAGAGTGGGGGGGAGGGTAAATAAACTAGAAGTACAGTAGAACTCTGTTAATTGAATAGCCACTTTGCCAATGAAAATTATTCAGTTAACAGGAGTATTCAATTAACAGGGATTGTGTCACTTATCTGAATTCTAAGAGATAAACTTGGCATTTATTCTATTATATCTTGTTTGACAGAGCTCCATGCGCTCTGTCAAACAAGATATAATAGATTAAATGCCTGTATTGGATGTACTGAGGCCAAATAGGTCTGTAAACAAAGGAAAACTGGGAAGAGTCCAAGTAATTTCTCGACAGATTTTTTTAGTAAATTAACAGGAGTTTACTCTATGACCTATATTCAATTAACAGGTCAAATAACAGGTCAAATTTGTACTGGAGGTATGGTATATGGTTTTTGTGTTGGGAAATTATATTTAATTAACAGGGTTATTCAGTTAAGAGATATAGAATTAAGTGGGCTCCATTGTATAATTTTAACCTGAACATTGAAAGAGTAATCAGACCTACTAGTCTATTCTTGGACTTCCTGATGACTAATCACCAGTTCCACAAGTTTGGAACATAGCCACCCTTATATAGCTTTGCAAAGTGAGTCACACATGCGGTGCAAACTAGTGTATAAACTAATTGCCTGAATGTCAAACACATGACAGAGAGGATTCAACTAAGGTGTTTAGGAGGAGCAGGAGCATAGCTTTATTTAATTTAATCTTACTTACAAGGATTGGCAAACAAGTTATGCAACTTTTATTAACGCCTCTCCTTGGGCCAATGGCGCAGGTGTGTGGGAATAACCCTGTAGAAGCACCTTCGTGGCCTTGCTCTTTTTGAATATTACAAAGGGATCTTTAGCCTGTACTGCACGGAGTGTATCTCTCTCTGCACAGAGGACATCCATATTATTTCCATACCCAATAGGACGGTATGCTGACAGAGAGCGTTAGGACAGCTTGAGAACTTTCCCTGACCTGGGATCGATCCCGGGACCTCTGGCATGAGAGAACAGCACACTTTTCCACTCGTCCCCCACTCTATGGATAGCTACACTCATTAACCCACAGATACCAAAATGTACAACACAGCCTTCCTTCTGCTTTGGCTATGACAGAAAATCTCATTTGTTTGAATATCGGAAACAAAATTTGAGTAAAAAAAAAATAGTGAAAGAAATAAAATACACTGAAACAGTTAAGTTGACCAATGTGAAACATGGCAATGAGAAACTTAAAATGATAAGATCTACACACATCCCAGATATAAGACAATGTATCAACAGCAGTTTTAAGAGCCTTAAGTCAGACAGAGCCATTTGTTCAGTGGAATTCCTAAATCACCATACATGGTTGGATGAAATGGAGAGTAGGTATACTATGGGGGTGGGTGGGTGGGGGGGGGGGGGGGGGGGGGGGGGGAGGGGGGGGAATAGAAACTTTATCACAAAAGTTTTCTGAGCAGCTGGCTGTTCATAATTTTAACTTGTATGAGGCAAAGCCTGCACTTCAACAACTCCTAAAATGTTTGGTGAAAAAATTTCCTCCATAATTATGAATCATTCAAAAAACGATACTTTGGCCAAAAAAAGTTTTAAAAAAATGTTTTTTCAACCCAGCGCTCACCCCCACACACTAAATTCTCCCCCCCCCCCCCCCCCCCCCCCCCCCCACACACACACACTCTAAATACCTCCCCCCCCCCCCCCCCCCCCCCCCCCCCCCCCACCACATAGTCCTTAGGCTGCCTCATGCTTTCTTTTTATAACCAATGCAAACTTGAAAATTTAAAATAAAATGGCTTATATCTGATATTTTAACCAAGTTAATAAATTTGATAAAATTTGTCCCTTGAGTGCAACAAGGCTTTGCAGTGGTTTATTTAGCATTATAAATCCTTCTTGCACTCAAGGGACGAAATACACCACCACCCATGCTATTCTGTAGATTATGAGTCTTAAAACATAAAACAAACCAAGAACCTGAACTTTTGATAGCAAAGAAATAATTACAAAAACTACAGGAAGTGATTGTACCTTCGGAACAATACACAGGATTTTCCTTAGTGGTTTTACTCACTGTTCTACTCCGCAAGTCCTAAGGGAGCTCGATACTAAGGGAGCTCGATATCAAATAAAACTTTTTTTTCGGTTTTGTGAAATGTTTTGACAGAAAGGTGTTAACCAACTACCATTTTGTGCCCTTGATTATTAGAGAAGTGTATTACAGTCATTCCTGTGAAAAGTTCAAGTCAATCGCCCCTTCCAGTCCAAAGATATCGTCTCCCGCATATTTGGGCGTTTTTGACTGGAAAACATTTTCCGCAGTATGCATGTAGTTTTATTTATGCGAACTAATGAATCTAGACATAATAAAGTAAAAAAAAAGAAATTTTTTTTCAATTTTTGGTCACAGTGTCCCGAAGCCATGTTTGACTGCTAGCATAAGCCAAACGAAGAACAACTCCTATTCCAAAAGACGATAACTGTTCATGTACACTGTGAATTCAGCATTTCTAACCTTAGAAGCTTTCAAATCATCCCCGTTGTTGAGTACTGTGACGGAAAAGTAGCCCGGTCCTAACAAAAAATTCTGACTTTTTCTGGTGCAAAAAAATCTCCAAATGGCCTGAAACGCATAAATAACCGAAAATATAAATTGGATTTTTCGGCCGCCATTTTGGATTGTCGGAAATTCGAATTGAAATTTTTTCGATGGTTTTTACAATTCGGTGATACAGTCTTCATTTCTAAGCCATTTTAGATGGTCCAGCATATCCTTGTCCCGAGATTGAGTTAAAAAATGGTCAAATTTTTAATTTTTTTTTCGTTTCGAAAACGTTTTGGCAGAAAGGTGTTAACTACATACATTTTTGTACCATATGCAGATAGAGGGGTGTATTGCTGACATGTCTGCGAAAATTTCAAGTCAGTCGCTCTTTCCAGTCCAAAGATGTGAGCTGCCGAATATTTTGGTGTTTTTTGGCATAAAGGGTTAACTAAAACATTTTCAGTAAATAGGATTATGACGTTTAGTTAGAACTTATGACCCTTTATGAGTACAGAAACTTTAAAAAACATTGTTCAGAGCGTTTTAGAGAAATAATGAAAATAAAAGTGTGGAAGAATAATAAAAATAATAATAATAATAAAAAAATAATCAATGCAATAACAAATAGATTTTTCCTTTAGGAAAATCCAAATAATAAATAAAATAAAAAAATGCACGCCCACGTGCAATTTTACAAAGAAATGGTCTGAGAAACAAGATCTACTTTATGGGGCCTTATTGTTGAAATTTGCTTTGGAGAGAGGTTTCTCAGCCCTCAGTCAGTTCATGAATGAAGAAAGAATCAAGCTTTAGAATAAACTTCAAAATGACATGATAATGAAATAAGTAAATCTTTATGTCCTCAATATTTTTATTCAGACTGAAACTGATTATGATGAACAGTTTTGAGAAATGCTGTTGATACATAGAGGATATCTAGTGTTTTTGAGTGGATACCAAAAATTTTTTCATGAGTGACTGAGACTTATTTTTCGCCAGTGCTTCAACTGACTTTTGAACCGTCAGTATAATAATCAAGACCGGTCGTCAGTTGCGAACTACGCAACTGCCGACCAGTCTTGATTATTACCGATGGTTCAAAAGTTCAGAAGATCAAAGCTTTGAATGTACCTAAAAGGCAAATGCTTCCAATGTCTTCTTGGGGTTTAACATTGAAGTTCTTCACCTTTTTACCTTTAGAAACGATAGTTTTTTCATCAAATTTGTTTTTAATTATTAAACGTCTAAAATGGGGTAAACTTTACCGATTCTTCAACAACGAAAAATACTAATTGATTTCAGCGTGACCGATCAACAATCGATTAGTCAATTATTTGAGACAGCCCCAGTTTCTAAACATCAGTTTGCCTCAACACTATTTTTTCACCCAATGCCATTTTTATTCCCCCTAAAATTTTGCCGTGGCACTCTCAGTACAGACGGAGATGGTTTCTGCTCTCTATTTGGAGTTTTGCTTGGCCAGTCGAAACCAAACTTGATGTGTGAGATAATGAGAGGAAAAATCCTATTTATTTTGGGGTCATTGTGCCAAAGGTCAAGGCCACAGTGACCTTGACTAGAAAATTTCCCAGTAGTTGGTTTTCACTTCTAATTACAATTCCATTAGGCTGATCAAAACAAAACTTGACATATGGGTTCCAGGGTTCGGTATATAAGAGAGGATGGTCCCTTTTGTGGAGGGGGGGGGGGGGGGGGTCACTGTGGCAAAGGTCAAGGTCACAGTGGCATTTAACTTTTCTTGGTTTCTATCTCCAATTAAAGTTCTGGCGGGCTGATGAAAACCAAACTTCACATGTGGGTTGAGTATGATGAGAGGAAGAAGTGTATTATGTTGGGGTCCCTGTGCTGGAGACTAAGGTAACAGTGATCTTTAACTTACAAATTTTCCTGATTTCTACTCTCGTTCCTATGAAATCGAGTTTCGTTTCTGATTGGTTAGTAAGTTGAAATGTCTGACAGTTGCTTGCCAGTTTCAGTAGTTTTCCTGATGTACTCCATGTTTTTCCTCCTGTAAACTGCTGATACTTGCTACAGAAAGTATTTTTGAAACCGCATAAGCCTTTATCAAAAGGTATCAGAAATATCTGGCGAGTGCTACCTACAAACATTACCATTCAAATTTTTCTTTTTTTTGCTTTCAAATCTTGCCCCCACTACATAGACTTTTTACTTCCAAAGCACAACCTATGACTCCTCATTGAAATGGACTCATCATGCTTGTTCCAATGAGGGGTCATAAACTGTGTTTTATTCAATACGACGACATAGGGCATGTTGACCCATAACCATGAACACTTGGTTGAATTTCATTAGAAAAAAGAATATTTTTCAACTTGGGGGTGTCAAACAGCTTGATTTTGTTTAGGTGAAAGCTTTGATGCCTTCATATTTATTGAATGATTGATTGTTTTACAATTTCTGTTGAATATATCAAATTTGTTAACACATAACGAATTGGGGATATGAAGCTCTGAATCCTATTAACCAAAAGAACTGCTCCATTGCTCAGTAACCCAAATTTAGCCTGGAATCTCCCTGTAGTGAAGCATTTCATTCTGCCCCTGCTTCAGAGAAGTACGGTCTATATTGTCAATGCCCTTAATCTGTCCCTCCGTCTGTCCAAACTTGTGACACAATTTCTACATTATTGAACCGATTTCGATGTAATTTCTCAAACATTATGACTAGCAAGTAAACATGCACATATTTTAAAAAAATTTTATTTGCTACTATTTTAACCAGGTTATCTCCCCTGAACTTGGCTTTGTTATGGACTTTCAAATGAGATTCTTGTGTGTGCAGCTCCTCCTGCATTATTGAACCCGATTTTGATAAAACTTCTCAAACATTATGACAGACAAGTGAACATGCACAAATTGTGTAAGATTTTTCATCTGCAACAATTTTAACAAAGTTATTTTTCCCTGAACTTAGATTCATTATGGATTTTCAAATGAGATTCTTGTGTACACAGCTTCTTCTACATCATTGAACCGATTTCGATAAAACCTCTGAAACATTATGACTAGCAAGTGAACATGCACGTATTCTAAAAATTTTCATCTGTGACAATTTTAACCAGGTTATCTCCCCTGAACTTAGATTTATTATGGATTTGGATTTATTATTGGTTTTTCAAGCTCAAAATTCAGAGTTGCATTCTAGCAAGCAAGAAATGGGGGTATTAATCACCGTAAGAGTTAGCTATAGTTGGATCTGTTTGTGAACTTATGTGACATCAAAAGGTCATTTGATGCAGTATTCATCAGTCTTTGAGTCAGTGGGTTTTTATGGGGAATAGTGAATAAAATATTGAGGGATTTGAATATTTTTCATTTAAGGAATGATCGTTTCTGTTTGTCTATTTCTTGAGTTATGAACCCCAAAAAACAAAGTCCAAACTGTGTAAATGGGCATAGCCCATTTACACAGTTTGGACTTTGTTTTTTGGGGTTCATAACTCAAGAAATAGACAAAAAGAAACAATCATTCCTTATAATTAAATGTTCGTGACCCAAATAAATAAATAGTGTTAGTCGTCCTCTACTTTAGCGAACAAACACTTAAAAACTAAAACTGGTAGACATATTATTTTTCTGGCATAAAAGAGGGTGCATATTATTGAAATGCAGGTAGCAATTGACACACTTTCCAAGTCAAATGCACTTATGTCATTAAATTTTTTATTGACCAATGAATTACGTAATGCAAAGAAAACGTCATAAGCCACGCCTCCCTCAAATTTCATTCAACTGTTCACTTCACGTAAAAGTTACGTTCCATGGTAGGTGGCAGTAGGCCATCAGTATTACATTGTATTTTGGTTTTGATCGTTTCCCGAGAACTGAAAAACACATTTTGTAAAAGTGGAGTTAGATATAAAGCCAGATGACATGAAATTAGTTGAATTCAATGTCAAAATTGCCGTATTCGTCGTGACCAGCCATTGCTTACAATCGATTTGGGTAAAACGATGAACGCAGACGATCACCCACTGTGCGTAAAAATTGAAATGTCAAATAAATACAGTTGTGAAGAAAAAGAAAAATTGACCCACCACGGTCATTTAAATATTTTATAAATAATTTCATGGTGATTAATTAGTAATATAAATTTATATTTTTATACTGTACCAATGACCCAGACTTAGCTGGTGCTAACTCTAACAAAACCAGGGCCAAACACAAATTTTGCCCCCCAATCCCCAAAATTTGCATCCAAAACAAAAAGAAATCATGTCCTAAAGGACCTCCATACTACGCCTCTACTGCGCATGCGCAGTGACGCAGTCGTCCCGAAATTGGCGCCAATTATCATTCTTTCTCTGTTTGGCCCTTCATCAGTCAACATCTCACTGATCTTTGTGCTTGTAAATCTCAGTTTAAAGGATGCCAGACACGTAATTTTTGGAGAAAATGTGATTCTAAGGAGGATAGAAGGAGGAGAGGAAAAAGAAGTGGCAAAAAATAATCAGGGCTGTACTTAAAATTTTTTGATGAAATTATGTTAAGTTGCCTATTTTCGAGGCATGGGCCTCTTGTTGTCATTCTTGCTAATTGTTGCACTGCTTATTCAGTGTTTCCTCTCCCCTAGCCTTCTAAAGTCCCCCCTTGCAATTCTCCCATGCTTTTGGCATATTTTTGAGAAATTTCATTTCTAAAATTTCCTGGGGGAGTTGCTTGGTTACAGAATGTTTTCTGTTATTTTCCCCATAGTTACGTTTTCACCCATGGGTGTATAACGTTTGTGTTCTGCATCTTCCATCTGATGTTCTACAGATTCTCCCCTGGGAGTCTCTGTTTTGCATCAGATAGAGTGTAATTGATGACTGATTCCGGGCCAGTTTTTTCAGTGCCTGGAGTCATGTTTTCTAGTGTGTTTACACTGTTTGTTTTCATTGGCAACAGCCTTTTTTGAGGGGGGCTGTTTGCCTTTGTTGTAGTTTATCTCATTATAAGATACATTTATATTATCCGAAAGTGTCTCATTAATTATTTTATATAAATTTAAAATTTTTGACCACACTTTGCCATCGGATCCATCGGGGCTCAACGTTACTTTTCAGCAACTTGGGCTTCGCTGAAAAAATATTTTTTCAAAATTATTTTGTTTTGCAATTGTTTTTTCATTTATTAATGGATCATGTTATTATGTATCTTTGTGTCAGGGGTTTTTGCGAGTAACTAGGACTTATTGTTGTTCTTTCACAATGAAGAGACGTTGTTCAAATTGTAATAGGAAGAAATCTTCCTCTGACTTTCATGATCATTGTATTAATTGTAGTCAGTGTTCTCGCATTAATCCCTGTCCTATATGTGAACATTGGGATGAGAAACATTGGAAACGTGTGTCACGATATGTTGTTTCTGGAGAAAGAGCGATGCCGGCTCTTTCTCCGCAAGGTCACTCTACTCTCTCAGTTTCTATTTCAGAGGAACCAGAACAGGGTGATGTTTCCATGTTATCTTCTTCAAGTGTGCGTCCGTCGTCACAAATGAATTCAGAGCTAGCGGCAAAAGTGCTCATGGAGATTAGACAAATGTCGTCCACTAGCTCGCCCGGTGTAGCGTCCATTCACCGAAAGCGAGAACGGAGGAAGCCTTTTAGTCCGGTTCCTAGCTCGTCCAGGTCCAGCCGGGCCGCGAGCGAGAGAGGCCCCTCTCTCGTACAACAACATCTGGGACCAGATGTTGTGGTACAAAATGTGTCTTTAGCGGAGCATACGTCCGTCGCTCGGGACGCTCCGTTGTATAAGCAGTCCGCAGAGACTGTTAAGGCTTCCTCTTCTCGTCAGCGCACACGACCGCACCTTGGCTGCGTGACCGCCGATATATTACCAGCTTCGCCGATGAAGGATTTTTCGGCGACCAGGTCACACCATCCGGCAGCCAGGGATTCGAGACCGATGGACTCTGGACATTCGCATAGGAAAAGTATGCGGGAGCCATCTGATGCGGAGCTGCCCTCGGCGAAGCAGCGAAAGACTGCGCCTCCGCAGGTCTCGACGCCGGACATTCTTGTGCAGATAGCACAGCTTATCGCAGCATCCCAGCAGCCGACAGAAACGGTGTCGGATCGAGAATTATCCGACGGCGCTGGGTCGGTACACTCCGCCGAAGCATCGGGGGCGGACGACCGGGAACATCATGAGGTCCGACCGGATGGTGAAAGGGATACGGATGACTTGGAGCTATCCCTTTCGGAACAACATAAAGCTGCCGTGGACTTCATCCGGCACTTTCTCCCTCAAGTTGTTCCGTCGGGCCAGACTGCTGCGCTTCCGGACAAGAGAATTATAGCGTCATTGGACTCTGAATTTTTTGAGCGGTTCAGGGACATCGCTCCCGAGTTTCCGTCGCAGTCCAATAATGTTGCTAGAACATTTGAATTATTGAACGACGCTATATTTAAACTTGCTTCCAGGACGGGGAAAGCAGGTTTCTTGTCCGCTAATACTCTCAACCTGCCTTTCATTAATGCAAGGAATAATTCGATACGGCAGGACAGGGTATACTGAGAGTTCCTCTGCGTATGGACGACGAGGCGGAAGACTTAGAGCTATCATTACCGTCGTCAGCTTCTATTCCAACCGCGGTGATGGAAACAGCTATTGCGTCTAACAGAGCCAATTTAGATGCCTTATCTTACGCAGATCACCTTACTAAGGCGTTATCACTGCGCCTTCAAGGGGAAGAGTTTCAGGATATACAATCCTCTTTAAGACTTCTTTCAAGGGCAGTAGCTTATTCCACGTGTAACTCCGCCCTTTCAGTGGCAAATCTGGAGTTGGTTAGACGTGACGCAGCCCTAGCTACATCCACACTAGTGGATTCTAAGGTGAAGAACTCTCTTAGAGTCGCTTCGGTCTCAGGAGAACTTCTCTTTGACGGCAAGCTTTCCGCTATTTATGATAAAATTAAAAAGAAAGCTAATGATTCTCTGTTGTTCAGATCGGCTCCTAAGAAGTCGGATACAGCAGACACGAATAAGACAGGCACTTCTGGGTCTAATGCGCCCAAGAGAGGTTCCTATAGAGGTTCCGGTGCGTCCTCTTGGTCTTATTCGAGAGACTGTCAGGATAGCGACTCTCGTTCGGGACGTCCTTCAGGCCGGGACAATCGGTCGGACGCCCCGAGGTCGACGAGGCGAGGTGCGGGTCGTGGAAGACGTGGTTTCTCCTACCGCAGGCCTCGCAGGTCCAGGAGGTGATGGCTTAAACCTCTATCGCGTTCCGGTTGGCGGAAGGTTGTCGAGTTTTTCACAAGAGTGGGCGTCGATTACGGATGACCCTTGGGTGAGAGGAGTGACTTCGGAAGGTCTGAAGATATCCTTCAAACGAAAGCCTCCATTAACTCGAAGTCCAAAGTGGACTCATCTTCCGTCAAATCCACAGAAAAGAGACGCTCTGTTATCAGAGGTGCAGTCTCTTTTAATGAAGAACGCGGTAGAGGTCGTAGAAAACCAGGAATCTCTGGGATTCTACAGCCATCTGTTTCTGGTTCCGAAGATTTGATTATATAGATTTGACCTGGATAAACAAGCTGATCGTCGCTCCGAAGTTTTATATGGAGACGATTCGATCGGTCAGAGCGAGTATTCGGGTGAACGATTATGCAACGAGCATAGATCTCAAAGATGCGTACTTTCACGTCATGGTACATCCGACATTCCGAAAGTATCTACGCTTCGCAGTCCTTGGAGTGGTGTATCAATTCCGGGCGATGTGCTTCGGATTGAATCTAGCACCCTGGGCTTTCACTCGGGTAATGAACTCGGTAATGATCTACTTCCGAGCTCATTCATCTGCGGTAACGTCGGCCTACCTGGACGACATTCTTCAGAGGTACGGCAACGAGTTAACGCTTCAGAACGATGTTCAGAATCTTCTTCTATTGCTCCGACGTCTCGGTTTTATAGTAAACGAGGAGAAGTCCGATCTGGTGCCGTCCAAGTCATTCACTCATCTGGGAATGAGCTTCGAGACGCACAACAATCTCGTTCGTCTGCCGTTAACCAGAGCGAAATTAGTCAGTTGTTACGCTCGCTATTGTCTGCACGCAGACAAAGTCACGGCGAGAGAATTTATGAGACTGATAGGTCTGTGCGGAGCTGCCGCGGATCTCATTCCGATGGGGCGGCTACGCACACGTCCTCTTCAAATTTTCCTGACTCAGAATTGGAGTGTGAAAATTCATTCGCTCGATGTAGACGTTCTCTTGTCAGATCAAGTGAAACAAGAGATTCAGACTTGGGCAAACATTCAGTGGTTAACTCAAGGAGTGCCGCTGCAGTTGCCGGATCCGAGTTTTACCGTTATGACGGATGCCAGTCAAACAGGTTGGGGTGCATCATTAATCCCAACGGATTCGAGATGCCAGGGTCTTTGGGATCCGCAATTCCTGTGCAAGCACATAAACATCAAGGAAATGATGTCAATTTGGCTTGCGTTACGTCACTGGATGGACATTATTCACGATGCTCATGTCCAAATCCTATCCGACAATACGACAGTAGTGGCGTATATACGGAATCAGGGAGGCACTCATTCAGTTCCGTTGTTCAATCTAACGGAAAGAATCCTTCTGTTTGCGTTAGAACATCACGTTCTTCTTTCGGTCCGTCACATACCGGGTCGTCTGAATGTGCTAGCAGACTCCCTTTCACGAAAGGGTCGTTTGTTGCCGTCGGAGTGGACTCTCAACAAACAAGTATTCAATCAGATTTGCTACCAATGGGAACGGCCAATGATAGACTTATTTGCGACACATCTCAACAATCAGTTGCAGACGTATGTGTCTCCGTGTCCGGATCCAAGAGCATTTGCAGTAGACGCTCTGTCGATCCCTTGGGACGGAATGATAGGATATGCGTATCCTCCAGCGCCGTTAATTCAACAAGTATTGCTAAAGATAAAACAATCTCAATGCAAGATTCTGTTGGTAGCATCTCTGTCGCCACAGAGACCGTGGATAAATCTACTCAGGTGTCTGTTGTGGGACCTACTGCGGAAGCTTCCTCCACGAGAGGATCTTCTTTCGCAGGGGAAATCGCGCCAACTCCATCACAACCCGCAAGGTCTCAACCTTCACGTTTTTCCGTTGTGCGGTCCTTCTTGCATGGCAAGCACTTTACAGGACGAGCAGTGGACGCGATTTCTAACTGTAGGAGGACCTCCTCTTCGCTAAACTATGCGGCTAAGTGGAAGGTTTTTCGTCGTTGGTGTAGGGATCATTCTGTAGATATATTTGATCCCTCTATACCAGACATTGCAAACTTTCTAGTATACTTGTTTGATGAAATCAAACTGCAGCCTGTTACTATAAAGGGTTATAGATCTATGTTATCTGATACCTATGCACATCATGATAGTTTACAAAATGTCTCTTTATCGAAGTTGGTTAGAAACTTTTCGATAAATAGACCCAGAACTCTTAGATTAATTCCTAAGTGGAATTTAGCTTGGGTTCTCCTTAAATTGAAGGAAAAGCCATTTGAACCTCTTGGGACAGTAGATTTCAAATTCTTATCTTATAAGACAGCTTTTCTCTTAGCTTTCTCTTCTGCCAGAAGAGTCAGTGAGCTTCATGCACTATCGGTGGATGATTCTCATTATCGTAGTGTTGGGAACACTATCACCTTCACTACTAATGTGGGTTTTTTAGCTAAGAATCAGGCTCCTAATAAATATCCGGAACCTATTGTTATTAAGGCTCTTCCGTCTTCAGACGGGCGTAGGCCTTTACTCTGTCCTGTTAGAGCACTACGTATCTATAAACAGAGATCTCAGTTTATCAGAAAGGGACAGAAACGTTTCTTTCTGTCTTTGATGCCTAATAGAAAGGACATTTCAGTCCATTCTATTGCTAGATGGATTCAGTTAACTATCCGTACTGCTTATGAAGATTTATCTTCTTCTCAGCAGTCTGTGCTTAAGATTTCTGCTCATGAAGTAAGAGCTCTTTCTACTTCCTGGGCTTATGCTAATAGTGTTGCTATTATAGATTTAATGAAGGCTGCTTATTGGTCTCAGCCATCCACATTTACGAATTTTTATCTCAGAAATATTGAGTCCATTTCTGGAGACCTGCATTGTTTAGGTCCGTTATCTGTTGCTCAGAATGTCGTCCACTAAACAGTTGCAACTATAGTTATGCAGGCTTTCTGTTCCGGCAGTGACTCCGTCCGGCTGCCCTCTTCGCTCTGGGCTATTTGACCCAGGGCAAGGGGAAGGGGGGGGGGGGGGGGGGGTGTTCCCTTAGGTCACCTGCTTTATAGTGAAAAGCAAGGGAATGCCTCCTCCAAGTCAGTATTTCTGAGTCGCTTCCGGGATGGTTTTAAAGTGTAATATTAATGTTTAAATTCATTCATGTCTTAATTTTTAAAGTGTAGCTCGGTGTGAAGCATTTGTATATGTCAAGTGTCAAACGGGCTTTAATATACAATACTCGGACACTTTTAAATGACTATAAAGAGTCTCAATTCTCTGGACTACTTTATTTATTGGCTTGCTTTAAAAATAATTAGTATAAGGGTTATACTGGATGTTAATAGAGAACATGAATGTTATTGTGCTCAATTATTAAGGGTAGTGTATCTTTCTAATTTAATATTAAATAAGAAAGATACATGTAAAGCCTAATACTCCTTTTCTCCTTAAGGGGTTACCTCTTTACTATATAGTTGAGCTTATTGGATTTTCCTCTATGTCCTAGGCCCTCCAGCCTGTTTACTATTCAGCTAAGTCTGGGTCATTGGTACAGTATAAAAATGTTAAAAAATTTATAGTAATTTATATATTTTTTATACTTACCAATGACCCAGACGGGGATGGCCCTCCCTGGAGTTGGGAACTCTTGCCTCCCCGCTGAGTACATAGCGCTGACCAGGCACTGCCAGTAAGAATGATAATTGGCGCCAATTTCGGGACGACTGCGTCACTGCGCATGCGCAGTAGAGGCGTAGTATGGAGGTCCTTTAGGACATGATTTCTTTTTGTTTTGGATGCAAATTTTGGGGATTGGGGGGCAAAATTTGTGTTTGGCCCTGGTTTTGTTAGAGTTAGCACCAGCTAAGTCTGGGTCATTGGTAAGTATAAAAAATATATAAATTACTATAAATTTTTTAACTTTTCTTTTTCACATTTAGAACGTGCCAGTGTTCTCACTTCTACTGATTTGACACCATGTTGCAACTCCGAAGACTGGTATTTTAGGGGCGTGGCTGGGGGCGGACCTAATTGTGTTTTTTTCGGTTCATTGAGTTATGAAAAGAAAAAACAGAATCGTGTGAGCCAATCGTTTTATCTGAAAACGCATGAACTAAAAAAAAGTTTAATTATTCTTATATGAACTGATTTTCAAACTAATGGTGTTATCCCATACAATATTGATTTTGTTTATCAGTTACGATCTGAAAAATATATTTTATGCATGGCTGAATAATTGTTTATCATTGTGATAGTAGTGTAGTCCTGACCATCAGTGCGTATCGCCATCCATGTCTTTTGAAAAAGTGTTCCATCACAAAAATCATGGACAATCGTATCATGATACATCATTGTATCGATGTCTCGTCGCATCCTAAATACCACAGGTAGTTTTTTCCACGAAGATAATGTTTTGCTGTTATGAAAGACATGATTAGGAATATCTTAAAAGAGCCCTTTCAACATTTTGTCACATTGGAGCATTTTATACGTAAATACAAATACCTGCAAATGCTTTTGTTATTCTACATCTTACGAGATCATGGGAGAGAACTGTTAGGTGTGCAGAGTAGCTGATTTAGCATTCATCTTTTTGCTCAAAAATGGTATCAGTATTTCTTAAACTATTTCATGAATGAAATTTACTTCATATCTGTGTATCTTGTACTGGACTGAGCTGGTGAATAAATTGATGAGGACATTGACATAAACAATCTGTGGATAGGATTTGAAATACAGTGGAGCCCACTTAATTGGATATCTCTTAATTGTATACCACTTAATTGAATATCATTTTCAAACACAAAACCATTTACCATACCTTCAGTACAAATTTGATCTGATAATTGCATATGGGTTGTAGAGTAAACGCCTGTTAATTGTATATAAACTTTTGTAATATGTTGAAAAAGTTACTGTGATACGCTCCAAATTCCCCTTATTTATCAAACTTTTTGGCCTCACTACATTCAATACAGGCATTTATTAAGATATAATAGAATAAATGCTCAATTTACCTCCAGAACACAGGAAACTGACCAAATCCCTGTTAATTGTATACTCCTGTTAATTGAATAATTTCCACTGGCAAAGTCTAAGTGGATATCCAATTAAGAGGATTCTACTATAGTACAAAATCTGAATGAGTCATTGTTTTACTAAAATGCACATGTAACCCATGTCTGTGTAGTTATATGTTGTATATAACTAATTTCTATTGCTGCCCACAGCATAATCTTAGGGTTAATCATTTGGTGTGCTTGAATTGAGTGAATGAATGCAACTCACTTTACACTGCACTTATCTCGCATGACGTTTTAACACCTTCGTTCTCCCGCCACATTCTTGACCAATAGGGTCAGGTAGCTAGAGTTTGTTCCGCCATATCTAGTGAGATTGAAAATGTAACGCGAGTTCCATTTTCACTAATATTGTGATTCACCGTTTATATTTGCGAGAATATATCTGATATTTTTATTGTACCACCTCGCAAGAATGATGGACTAATTTGTACATTTACGTTATCCAGTCTGTTTTGTTTAAATAAATATTTTCGAGCCTTAAACTTTGAGTTTGAACATTTCAACCCAAGAAAGGTTACACACATATCAATCTTCTCAGTATTAATTAATCTGATTGAGATTTACTTTTGCTCAGGACACTTGACACAAGGTTGTGTATTAATGACATTTCCACTAAAAAGATAAATCATTTTCATTACAGGATTTGGAAATTTATGATGAGAATGAAAGGTAATGATATTATCATTTATTATGCCTCAAGTTTGTAACATCAGCTGTGATTGGTTAATTTGACACCTTCTAAAAGTCATAGTACTGGAGTTTTGGGGCAAAACACGGGTACTATCGGAAAGTTTTTCCCTGGAGACAAGAGAACGAAGAAAATGTAAGTGCCACTTCCATTGATCAGCGTCGATTGGAATTTCTCAACACCAAACGCTGGCTCCGTGTCCGTTTAACTTTTTTCAACACCAGTAGACACAAACTTACCAACAAATATAACATCTTCAGTGGGTGTGTTTTTTAACTGCAAACAATGAATTCAAAAGAATCAGAAATATTAAAAAACTTGCGTGTTGTTCACTACTTCAGTGAATCCTGAATATGAGTCTCAGTTATGACTTCAATCAATTATATTTAAGAAATGAACTGTGAATTCGAATTTCGAAAGCATTTTTGGATATTCTATTCCAAACTACCACTGCACGCTTATCAATATTCAGTGATTTTATGTAAATTAAAATTATTCCGACCATTACCATATGGGCAGTCTCGAATCTGCCAACGGTTAAACTTTTAATAATGACATATAAAACAAAAGTTGTAATACTATGACTGCTGCATACAGCCATAGAAAACATTCAGCGCTCAATCAGTTAGGAATGGAGAAAATCGTCACTTAAACTTACAAAATTCTGAAAATGAGAGTTTTTTTGGACTGCACCTATCTTTATGCAAACAGAACGAGCATACGGTTAAACTTTACAACCAAACTTACAACAGTAAATATGCTCAGTAGGCAATTGTAAATACGAACATGTAAATCATTTTTCGATATTCCTTTTGAAAATGGAAGAAAAGTGAGCCCCAAATTAGCCAATTTTATGAAGAATTTTAGGGCACTCAAATTCAAGGCCCGAAAACTGGGTGAAGGTTAAAACTTTGAATAAAATATATAACAGCAAAATTGTTCTTTGATGAAGGCCCAATCCTCTTATGGAAAAGGTTTTGAGACAATATGGCTCCAGTGCTGAGAAAGTGCATGTAAACATTGGCGAAAATAACAATTATTCTGACAGTACCCTTATGGGAAGTCTCAAATCTGCCAAGGGTTAAAGTTTTAATAAGAACATATAGAACAAAATTTGTCATACTTTGACTGCTGCAAGCAGCCATAGAAAACATTCAGAGCTCAAGCAATTAAAAATGGAGTAAATTGCCACCTAAATTTACCAAATTCTGAAAAAATAGGAATTTGTTTGGACGGTACCTACTTTTATGCAACCAGAATGGGATAGAGTTAAACTTTACAACCAAACTAACAACAGCAAATATGCTCGATAGTCAATTGTGAATACGTACATGAAAAGTGTTTGAAATTAACCCTTTCCAAAATGATAGAAAAGGCAACCAAAAATGGCTAATTTTGGCATTTTCAAACGGTACTCTTATTCTCGGCCTCACTGTGCTAGAGGGTTAAATCTGAGATTAAGAAGTAAACAGTAACTTTCTTCCACAATCATTGTTGCATCTAGCTATACCAAAATAATTATTACAACTACCTTGTAATTAGAAAAAATTGCTCTTGAAGTTGGCGAAAATAACAAATATTCCAACAGTACCCTTAAGGGAAGTCTCAAATCTGCCAAGGGTTAAACTTTTAATAATAACATATAGAACAAAATTTGTCATACTTTGCCTGCTGCAAGCAGCTATAGAAAACATTCAGAGCTCAAGCAATTCAAAATGGAGTAAATCGTCACCTAAACTTACCAAATTCTGTAAAAATTTGAGTTTTTTTGGACGGTACCTACTTTTATGCAACCAGAATGGGATAGGGTTAAACTTTACAACTAAACTTACAACAGCAAATATGCTCGGTAGTCAATTGTGAATACGTACATGAAAAGTGTTTGAAAGTAACCCCTTTCCAAAATGATGGAAAAAGCAACCAAAGTTGGCTAATTTTGGCATTTTCAAACGGTACTCTTATTCTCACCCTCATTGTGCTTGGGGGTTAAATCTGAGATTAAAAAGTAAACAGTAACTTTCTTCTGCGATCATTGTTGCATCTATCCAAACCAAAATAATTGTTACAACAACCTTGTTATTAGAGAAATTTGCCCTTGAAGTTGGTCAATTTTGAAGAAAAATTCTATATTCATGTCATTTTTGGCCAGTGGGGGTTAAAGTTGAAAGATCTGAGTGGTGATTGTGGTGTATCATATTATGCTCTAAATGTGTGGAAAATTTGAGCTAAATAACTGTAAACAATTTTGAGACATTTGAAAAATGGTGAAATTTTGAAGGTTTTTGCAGAATATTTTGAAAACACGTGTTTTCACAGATATGACGATACCACATTTCACTAGATTTTATGACATTACATAAATGTGCCAAATTTGGTCAAAATCGTACAGCTTGTTTTCGAGCAGTTCAACAGACAAAATTCAGGGAGGAAAAAAAACCCCCAAAAAACCCCCAAAAAACTAGAGAATTGTAATTTGTTGGACAAATTACGGGCTTTCCCAACTTTTTAATGTGAAAAGGCAAACTGTATTGTACACAAAACTATCGATCAGTTTTGAAAACAGAAAATTTAGTGGAAATCAAAGTTTTTGTGATGCTACTAGTTTTTATGCAGCCAAAACAGATATTTGAGATTCAGCAGGACACCAAAACATTTAACACAAAATTTGCTCTTCAATAATTACAGAATATTTTCATAGAAAGCAAAACAAGCGATGTCCTTTCTGCTTTGGAAAAAATTAGTACATATGAAATATGGGCGTACGGGCCGGGGTTTCATGAAGGACTGTGCCCCAACCCACCCCTGAGTCAGGAAGGAGCTGATTTTTCAGCCAATATGCCAGAAAATTTCGGACAATTTAGTTGCCAGAAATGACCTCAAAACATTTTGGTTTTCCACACAAAATGTTGTTTTCCTATCTCATCACTTAGAAGTAGCAAATAAACTGACCATTACACTGTACAAGTTGATTCAGTGGAACTGTATCCACGTTATTATTCATTTATAATCACACAAGTACATATGAATTGTTCTATTACTGCATATTACGGGAGCACGGTGGCTCAGAAGGTAGAGATGATTGTTGCAATCCAAGAAGTCCTCGGTTCGAATCCCACCTGTGGCAACCACATTGTGTCCTTGAGCAAGACACTTCATCCCAATTTAATTTCCCACGTGGGGTGGGGGGTGGGGGGGGGGGTGGTGGTGGGGGGGGCATGATGGCGATGTGTACTAAGGGTACTTTGAGGGTGTACTTGTCTTCAACCAATGCTAACCCTGCTTTTATGGAGTTAATATGTTGGGGAGTCTGAATCGCTTGCCATTGCTCCGTGGTTCTCTCCAGGTACTCAATGGGCGGGAGACACCCCCCTCCCTCCCATACCCACATTTGGCATTTCCTCCTGAGATTCAACTTTTTCGGGCTAAAAGGGTTCATCCCCCCCCCCCCCCCCTGAAAAATAGCCCTGTACGCCTATGCAATGAATACCTGGACTTGAATAAATACCTATATTATGGTCATGATATAGCTGTAGATGCTGAAAGTGACCTTAAATATCAATAATTAATTTATTCTCTATCATTCTGTCTGTTTGTGAATGTGTGGGATTTGTCAACAAACGAGGGTAAGCTTCCTACTCCATGATTTCACAATTTTTCCAACATATCTCTTTCAGATACAATGAAATACATGTAATATGAGTTACTGTCACACATAAATTAGTTGTTTATTTGATATGGTTTAAACCATCTGGAGAGCTAGTATACACAGTGATGGGCACAGTTCAAGTCAAAATGAGTTGATTAAAGGGATGTTGAACAGCTTGTTAATATTTTTTGCATTACATTACTACTTTGCTATTTATTGACAGAAGGATTTCACGGAGGGTTTCCCTGACGGTATTTATTTATTGGTGTTTGCGGTCACATACTTATCCACAATGGCTAATCGTGACCATGGCAGTTTTACGGGTGGGGAAATCGGAGGACCCAGAGAGAACCACCGAGCATCGACGAGCAACTGTCAGATCAACATTCTAATTATGTTCAAGCTCCGCTGAAGCAGGGTACCAGCGGTTGAAGACATGTGCACCATTGACATGTAGTACGCCTTAGTACATGGCATGATCGTGTCCCCATGTTGGCAACCGGGATAAAGTGCCTTGCCCAAGGACATTACGTGGGTCGTCCCAGATAGGGATCAAACTCGGGACCTCTATCATAGAAGTCAAACAGTCTACCACTGAGAAAATGTGCTATCTTTCCAGGCAGCATTAATATTTGTACAGCCAAACTGGTGTTGGATAACACGGAACACCAAAACATATAACACAAAATTTGTTCCCCATTGATTTTTGAAAGCAGTTATGGAAAGCTCAAAGAGCTCTTTCCTTTTTGAGTGAGTATTCACTCAAAGTCATTTTTTGCAGACAGTGCTATTTTTAAGTGGCCAAAGCACATGTTTCATTAAGTCCCAGAACATAACTAAAGCCGGATTTATTGATTAAACATCTCTGCATATAGCAAAGCAAAGTGTCTCAAATTAACCCATTCCAAAATGATAGTAGAGAGTAACCAAAGTTTGATAATTTGGGTATTTCCAAATGGTACACTTATTCTCACTCTCATTGTGCTTGAGGGTTAAATCTGAGATTGAAAAGGTATACCAATCTTACTCAGGGAAGGTGAGTACAGAAAAGTACGAAATTAATCAGAAAATGAATTTTGTCTGACGGTACTAAAATTTGTACGAACGAAACTGGTACTGGATTTATTTATTTATTTATTAGGTTTTAATGACACATTAACAGCCAAGGTCATATTATGTCGGTGACAGTTGTATGGGTGGAGGAAGCCAGAGTACCCAGAGAGAACCACCGACCAATGACGAGCAGCTGCCAGCTCCCCAACATAGTGCCTCCGCACTGTAGCACAGGCAGGGTTAGATTGGCTGAAGACATGCGCACCATCGACATGCAGTATGCCTTAGTACACGGCGTCATGGTGCCCCCATGCGGACAGTCAGGGTGAAGTGATCGGGACATAATTGGAATATATCCGACAGATACAATGTCGGATATATTCCAATTATGTCCCGATCATGCAAGGCAGCAACTTGAAATTCTCAGAATGTTTCCTACTGTCCCTGCCCGACAGTTTAGTATCTTTGTCAAGTGCAGAGACCGCATGGAAATACCGTGGATCAGGTGGAAACCGAGGGCACTATTCGTCCCTACTTTATTCTCAACTCAACGACTTTTCCATTCATTATTTACCTGTCACCGGCTGAGTTAGGTATTATATTTGTCTATTTGATGAACTTTTCAACCTTAACTATTTGCGGCTTCATGTGGCACCACTGAAAGGCCACTGCACCGTTACCAATATATTCAGAGATTGATTTTACGAAAATAACAATTATTCCGACTATACCCACATGGGAACTCCTAAAGATGCCAAGGGTTAAACTTTTGATAATGACGTATAAAACAGAAGTTGTCATGCTATGCTTTCTGCATGCAGGCAAAGAAAACATTCAGTGCCCAATGAATTTGGAATGGAGTAAATTGTCACTTAAACCTACGAAATTCTGAAAAAAATGAGTTTTTTTCGACGGCATCTACCATTATGCATCTGAGACAGGGATTGTGTTAAACTTTATACAGCAACCTTATAACAGAAAATATTCTTGGAATTGAACCGTGAATCTGAATTTCGAAAGCATTTTCAGATATTCTATTCCAAACTACCACTGCACGCTTATCAATATTCAGTGATTTTATGAAAATTAAAATTATTCCGACCATACCCATATGGGCAGTCTCGAATCTGCCAACGGTTAAACTTTTAAAAATGACATATAAAACAAAAGTTGTTATACTATGACTGCTGCATACAGCCATAGAAAACATTCAGCGCTCAATCAATTAGGATTGGAGTAAATCGTCACTTAAACTTACCAAATTCTGAAAACGTGAGTTTTTTTGGACTGCATCTATCTTTATGCAAACAGAACGAGCATAGGGTTAAACTTTACAACCAAACTTACAACAGCAAATATGCTCGGTAGGCAATTGTAAATACGAACATGTAAATCATTTTTCGATATTCCTTTCGAAAATCGAAGAAAAGTGAGCTCCACATTAGCCAATTTTATGAAGAATTTTAGAGCACTCAAATTCAAGGCCCGAAAACTGGGTGAAGGTTAAAACTTTGAATAAAATATATAACAGCAGAATTGTTCTTGGATGAAGGACCAATCCTCTCATGGAAACGGTTTTGAGACAATATGGCTCCAGTGCTGAGAAAGTGCATGTAAACGTTGGCGAAAATAATTATTCTGACAGTACCCTTATGGGAAGTCTGAAATCTGCCAAGGGTTAAACTTTTAATAATAACATATAGACAAAATTTGTCATACTTTGACTGCTGCAAGCAGCTATAGAAAACATTCATAGCTCAAGCAATTAAAAATGGAGTAAATTGCCACCTAAATTTACCAAATTCTGAAAAAATTGGAATTTATTTGGACGGTACCTACTTTTATGCAACCAGAATGGGATAGGGTTAAACTTTACAACCAAACTAACAACAGTAAATATGCTCGATAGTCCATTGTGAATACGTACATGAAAAGTATTTGAAATTAACCCTTTCCAAAATGATAGAAAAGGCAACCAAAAATGGCTAATTTTGGCATTTTCAAACGTTACTCTTATTCTCGGCCTCATTGTCCTAGAGGGTTAAATCTGAGATTAAAAAGTAAACAGTAACTTTCTTCCACAATCATTGTTGCATCTAGCCATTCCAAAATAATTATTACAACTACCTTGTAATTAGAAAAAATTGCTCTTGAAGTTGGCGAAAATAACAAATATTCCGACAGTACCCTTATGGGAAGTCTCAAATCTGCTAAGGGTTAAACTTTTAATAACAACATATAGAACAAAATTTGTCATACTTTGACTGCTGCAAGCAGCTGTAGAAAACATTCGGAGCTCAAGCAATTAAAAATGGAGTAAATCGTCACCTAAACTTACCAAATTCTGAAAAGATTGGAGTTTTTTTGGACGGTACCTACTTTTATGCAACCAGAATGGGATAGGGTTAAACTTTACAGCTAAACTTACAACAGCAAATATGCTCGGTAGTCAATTGTGAATACGTACACGAAAAGTGTTTGAAATTAACCCCTTTCCAAAATGATGGAAAAAGCAACCAAAGTTGGCTAATTTTGGCATTTTCAAACGGTACTCTTATTCTCACCCTCATTGTGCGTGGGGGTTAAATCTGAGATTAAAAAGTAAACAGTAACTTTCTTCCGCAATCATTGTTGCATCTATCCAAACCAAAATAATTGTTACAACAACCTTGTTATTAGAGAAATTTGCCCTTGAAGTTGGTCAATTTTGAAGAAAAATTCTATATTCATGTCATTTTTTGCCAGTGGGGGTTAAAGTTGAAAGATCTGAGTGGTGATTGTGGTGTATCATATTATGCTCTAAATGTGTGGAAAATTTGAGCTGAATAACTGTAAACAGTTTTGAGACATTCAAAAAATGGTGAAATTTTGAAGGTTTTGGCAGAATATTTTAAAAATACGCGTTTTCACAGATATGACGATATCGCATTTCACGATATTTTATGACATTACATAAGTGTGCCAAATTTGGTCAAAATCGTACAACTTGTTTTCGAGCAGTTCAACAGACAAAATTCAGAGAGGAAAAAAAAAAATAAAAATGAAAAAAAAAAAAAAAATAGAGAAGAAAAATTTTGAAAAAGAAGAATAATAATAGTCTTTCCCAAACTGGGTTTGGGAAAGCCTAAAAAAAAAAAAAATAGAGAAAAAAAATTTTGAAAAAGAAGAATTACAATAGTCTTTCCCAAACTGGGTTTGGGAAAGCCTAATAACTTTTGTTTTCCTTCGGTTTATGCGATATAAACCGAACATTTTCAGCACAAGCTTCATAACAAGTATTAACAATGAATTATAACATGAACAGCATGATGCAGTTGTAAACATTGGCATTTGTTGATATAGAAACTCCCAAAGCAACGGCACTTGTGACAATTCATTTTTGAAGTGACGTCATTCGTTCGAAATGACGCCATGTTTTTGGATTCGACTACATTGTTGTTGCAAGATTGATGGCATGTTGCAGTTAAGGCTTAACAATGAAAGTCATATTTTGTTCGGCATAATAAAATAATTAGAATGTTTCTTTTCATGTTAGACTATCGGTCGATAGTACCTGAGTTTGTGTGATTTCTGAAATAAAACCTTCAGCAGCTTTGCTGCTTCAGGTTTTATTTCAGAAATCACACAAGCTCAGGTACTATCGACCGATAGAACATGAAAAGGAACGTTCTAATATTATAATATGGCAGAAATCATTTCATTGTAAATGTTCATATGAAAGTTGAATACACAGGCTTGGCAATTTCAGGAGAGCGATTTTTTAGCTCTCCTTACTGCCCTCCTGAAAGAATTAAGGAGAGCGAAAAATTGCCCTCCTAAATATTTTGGTCATGTATTATGCTCACATTAAATTTTTGTTGTAAAGCAAAAATGTAATTTAACTTCGAAGTCACATAACATCACGTAATTTCATTTTGAAAGTGGTTTAGTGGTAAAAGGTAATGGCTGCAACCATACACAAACACAGTTGTAATCATTTGAAGCAAAATGGGTCACAGCAATATTTTTTATTCTGTCAGTTTCAAGTTCAACACCTGACATCACAGTTTGAGGGGTAATTATTCAAGGAATATTGACACTATAATATACTACCATTGCTACTATCCTGTCACTTGAAGCACTTGCACCAGTATGTGACTGTAGATTCAAGCAGACCTGTTGTCCAAGAAAGTCATACACCTACCACTACCACCTTCAACCCCCCTCAGGGGGTTGAAGGTGGTAGTGGTAGGCGTATGACTTTCTTGGACAACAGGTCTGGGTACACACACAGGTCTTGTCAAGTGTGTGTTCGGTTGTTGAGTGAGATATCTAGATGTCTAAGAGATTTAGCTTTACCTTAGTAAAGTTAATAAAATCACTGATGTAGTCTGTTGGTTTCAGTTTCAATGAGTTCGTTGAACTGGATACTTAAAAAGCTGTGTAAAGCTAATTGCTCTCCTAAGCTGATTGAGGAGAGCGATTTTTTGCCTTCCTGCATTTTTCAGAATGCCAGGCCTGAATACATGCATCGGTGAATTTCACGTCACTAAATTACCTGTTCTAAATCCTGAAATAAATTTCTGTATGTGCAATTTATTGAAACCACCAACCCTCTGCATTCTGATGTCAGAATACCCAACTTTTATCTGGTAAATTTTCCCCATAATGCAACTAGAAACTTAACCAATTAAATCTTGTTTGACAGAGCTCATTTAGCTCTGTTAAACAAGGTTGAATTAGTTAAGTTTCTAGTTGTATTATGGTAAAAACTGGCTTTCAGGGATTTCAACATCACTGTTAGGGTTGGGATAAATTCACAGTGCAATAGGTATCTAGGTACGCGACTCACGATACTTTATGTATCTAAATTCGTATCTTGATATTCATCCTTGTATTGAAGCTACAGTTAAGATTACATAGAGACACTGGTGGAGCCAGGAATTCATAGTTGGGGAGCACAGATACATTCGGGAGGAGTCAACTTCCCCCCTCCCCCCTCCCCCCACCCCCCCATTTCCCAGTTTCTATCACATACTGCACTGCCTGGTTACTCGTGTCTGAGCTCATACTGTACCATAAGCTCTTCCCTAACTCGACAAATGTGAGTTACCAAGTGGCCTCTTTGAGCCTAAACACACCCTTCTACTTTTCAGTTTTAGAATAAAAACGTTTTTAGTCACAGGCACTGATAATTACGATGCAAATGGGTAAATAGTCATCTGATTATTGCAACAACTAATCTTACCAAATACATAAAAAAGCTAGAATACCCTGGTCCCGTGGATTGGCAAGGAAAAATAAATACATCAGTGATTGAGACATGCTCTTGCAGTTCATGATTTGACTTCTACTTTACAATTTTCAAATCGATCCATCGGAATGAAAAAAGTCGTGGAAGATGATTACGAAGAATGACTGGTGCACATCAAGGGCGCTAATTTATAGGCACTGACATCGTAGAAAACACCAGTGGAGTTTTGTCAATTGATTGAAAACACTCATAAAATGGTGGTTAAATTTATCATTTCCCATGACCAACAGACATTCATAATAAATTGGGTGTATTCTTACACTGTTTATCTGTAGTTTTGCGATTTTTGAATTGGATTGTTGGATGAGTGCATTAAATAACATTGAATTGCACCATGCAAACCAAATTTTGGTGATGGGATTGCACCTGGGAGATATTGCTTCATAAACAGTGATGCAAACCTGAACAAAAAATACCTTCTTAAATAAACTAATAATTGGTACTCCGGTCAACCCCGGTGTTTTATTCTGATTGCTGGGTATTTGAGTTGACCAAATCACCCAAGCCTAAAATTTGATCTGTTGAATGTATTGAGAGGGAAAGAGTTGAATTTTAAGATTGGCCTATATAGTGGAATTGTGATACGATGAAATTTGGACGCCCACACTGGTACCTGTATCATGGGTTGTCATATCAGTACATATCAGCATACTGGGATAACGTCCCAAGCCTAATCACTGTGCAGAGAGTTAATGGAAGAAAGTGTTAACGACGAATTATTATTTTAATGAAGTTAGTTACATTTTTAGCTCACCTGACTTTCAGTCAGGAGTGCTATAGTGATCACTCACCGTCCATCGTCCGTCATCCGACGTCTGTCGTCCGTCGTCTGTCGTCATCCGTGAACATGGTGTTTGCGTCTTCTCCTCCCAAACCGCTGAACCAATTTAATTGATATTTGAGATAATAGTTTGTTATGACATCGCAATTTGATTTTGTTCAAATCAAGTTGTCTCGTTGGGTAGGGCCACACCCAAAAAGTGTGCTGAAATCTTAAAAAATCTTCTTCTCATGAACCAGCAGTAGCAGAGACTTGATATTTGGTGTGCAGCTTCCTTTTGAGGTGTAGACTCAGATTTGTTCAAGAGAAGTTTGTGGGGCTATACTTGGTGTCGTAATGGGAGGGGAAAGAATATTTGCCCCTCCCAAAATTTCTATTTTCCAAACCGAGAGGCAAATTTTGACCAAATTTGATATGAGGGCTTATTGGGTCATAAGTACTTAATTTATGCCAAAAAATTTTTTCCTGTCGCCCCATGGGGACTGCGAGGAGCTAAAAATAGAAAAAAATTAAAACGCCCATATCTCCAAAACTACACGGCACTGAGAATTCTTATATGTTGTGAAGCTTCCTTAGGACCAACAGAATGGAATGGTAAAAAAAAATTGCCATCAGTTTTATCATGGGGTACTTTTTGGGGAGTTTGAAAAAGTGCTGAGTCAGCATTTTTTAACACTGTGGGTAATGGGAAAAACATATACGACTACTTTTCTCCCAAACCACTGCTCCAAAAGCTTTAAAATTTCACATATAACATCTTTGGAAGATTGTTTCACATGTTTATTGAAATCAATTGCCTGGGTGGATATTTGGGCTCTCTATGGGAGCCCAAATGTTTAAATTAGTGCAGTATGAGGAGTATTTTTGAAAAATCTTCTTCTTCAGATCTAGCAATAAGAATGTTTTGATATTTGGTATGCAGCATCCTTAGGGGGGTGAGATTCAAGTTTGTTGAAGCCAAGTCCCTAGGTTCATATTTAGGCTGAAAATTTGGGGTCCCGTTGCGGACTTAGAAATTTTGGACCAAAATCCGAAAAAATTTTTTTTTGTTTTTTCTGCGTTTTGGTCAATTTTAAGACAAAAAAAAAAAAAAAAAATTTTTTCCCTGAAAATTTGGGGTCCGGGTGGAACTTAGAAAATTTTGGACCAAAATCCGAAAAAATTTTTTTTTTGTTTTTTATGCATTTCTGTCAATTTTAAGACAAAAAAAAAAAAAAAAAAAAAAAAAAAAATTTTTGCCCTGAAAATTTGGGGTCCGGGTGGGACTTAGAAAATTTTGGACCAAAATCCGAAAATTTTTGTTTTTGTTTTTTATGCTTTTCTGTCAATTTTAAGACAAAAAAAAAAAAAAAATTTTTCCCCTGAAAATTTGGGGTCCGGGTGGGACTTAGAAAATTTTGGACCAAAAATCTGAAAAAATTTTTTTTTGTTTTTTCTGCGCTTTGGTCAATTTTAAGACAAAAAAAAAGAATTTTTTTTTACCCTGAAAATTTGGGGTCCGGTGGGACTTACAAAATTGTGGACGAAAATCCGGAATTTTTTTTTGTTTGTTTTTTATGCGTTTCTGTAAATTTTAAGACAAAATTTTATTTTTTTTCTACCCTGAAAATTTGAGGTCCTGGTGGGTCTTAGAAAATTTGGGACCAAAATCTGGAATTTTTGTTGTTTTGTTTTTTATGCGTTTCTGTCAATTTTAAGACAAAAAAAATTTTTTTTTTTTTTTTTTTACCCTGAAAATTTGGGGTCCGGTGGGACTTAGAAAAAAAATCCGGAAAAATTTTTTTTTTGTGCGTTTTGGTCAATTTTAAGACAAAAAAAATTTTTTTTTTTTTTACCCTGAAAATGTTGGACCAAAATCCGGATTTTTTTTTTTGTGTGTTTTTTATGCGTTTCTGTCAATTGTAAGACAAAAAGAAATTTTTTTTTTTTACACCGAAAATTTGGGGTCCGGGTGGGACTTCGAAAATCCTTAATTTTTTTGTTTTTTGTTTTTTATGCATTTCTGTCAATTTTAAGACAAAAAAACCAATTTTTTTTACACCGAAAATTTGGGGTCCGGGTGGGACTTAGAAAATTTTGGACCAAAATCCGTAAACAAATTTTTTTTGTTTTTTTGTGCGTTTTGGTCAGTTTTAAGACAAAAAAAAATTATTTTTTTTTACCCTGAAAATTTTGGACCAAAATCCTGAATTTTTTTTTTTTTTGTGTTTTTTATGCGTTTCTGTCAATTCTAAGACAAAAAGAAATTTTTTTTTTTTTACACCGAAAATTTGGGGTCTGGGTGGGACTTCGAACATTTTGGACCAAAATCCAGAAATTTTTGTTTTTCCTTTTTATGCATTTCGGTCAGTTTTAAGACAAAAAAAAAAAATTTTTTTTTACTCTGAATATTTGGGGTCCGGGTGGGACTTGGAAAATTTTGGTCCAAAATCCGTAAAAATTTTTTTTTTGTTTTTTTGTGCGTTTTGGTCAATTTTAAGACAAAAAAAAATTATTTTTTTTTTACCCTGAAAATTTTGGACCAAAATCCGGAAATTAGTTTTAGCGTTTTTTATGCGTTTTAAGAAGAAGAAAAAAATTTAGGCTGAAAGTATTTTGTTTGGGAAAAAAATCTGTTTTTTATGTGTTTATCTCAATTTTGGGACGTAAAAGTGCAGGAACTGAAAATAGAAGGAAAATCCTGTGTATTGTGTGGGCACAATCGCTTCATCTAGTTGGTATATGCTTTTCTTAGGATGGGCGTATGCAGCTTATTCAAGTCAAGTCCCTGGTTTGATATATAGACTACCATGTCAGGTGAGCGCCCTCAGGCCTCCTGGGGCCTCTTGTTTGAAGTCTTAAGCATGGGGCACACAAGCGATTATACAGTGGTATTTGGGAAGGGTTAATCCCCTCTCCCTCTCCCCCATATTGTTAAAAATCTGGGTTTACGTAACTTGTACCTACCTCTCTCAAAAATGTAGGGGTCGTCAGTATTAAAAAAGACTAAGAAATTTAAAGAACACTTTCCTGAGAGAAAATCACAGTTGTTGTCATGTGTGTCATTTTAAACCATATTAGAAACACTGAAACATCAATCACACTTCCAGGAATGCTCCAAAACTGCTGTTTTTTTTCTAGAATTTATACAGAGAGGAAAAACAGTGGTTCTACCATTGTTTGTAAAAAAGAGGAAATTGACTTAGCACATGACCGGTGTGAATTGAACAATAGGTAACTGTTCTTTACAGGATGTTAATCATTCTCGAGAGTCTACAGACTCATAATGTGAGCGTTTCATTTGGTAAGAGTGCAACATATACGGGTACTTGCTATACAAATTCCGTTACTACTTTTTAGAGCTGTAGGTTTTTAAATTTCTTGTTCGGTTTCGGTTTTGGTTTTCCAGGTGGAGAAAAACCTTGGTTCGGTTCAGTTTTCGGTTTGTTCATGAGGCCAAATAAAATTCAATATAACTCATTCTTATGTCCGGAGTCACAACTAAATGGTAGTGAAATTGAGAGAAACTCAATGAATGCCCGAAATAAGCTATAATACATGAAGAATCAGGAAGGCCAATATAATAATTACCTAAATATACAGAACTTTTATTGTGCTTGGCCATTTTTAGAGGTCTGACACCTACACGCAACTTGAGGAAAGCTGCAAACACAACTAAACTGAAATGTCGGAAATTCACAGAATGTAGCCTTCCCAGAGTAGTGAGAGTACCCAGACACTGCCATTGGCAGTGTCTGGGTACTCTCACTATTTTGGGATGGTTACATTCTGTGAATTTCTGCAGCAAGAGAGTATTTTATTTTAATAAAAAATGAAAAACCTTAGATTACGGGATGTCGACGGTTTCGGTTTTTAAAAAAAAATAAAAACCTCGGTTCGGTTTCGGTTAACCTACAGCTCTACTACTTTAAGTATTACTTTTCCATCAAGCTCACTAACTGAGGTTCAAAGTTATTCTTCAATTTATGAAAGCCATTCAGCAGTTTGGTTATCTCATCTCATATTTTGGGTATTCAGCAACCTCAGTGCTCTGAAGGCCATCAGCCTCAAGTGTATTATCCATTTGAGACCCTTACTACTGGACTGGTTAATATGCAAAGCTTATGGAGGGCACAGATAAGCAGTCAAGGAGCTCCTAGTCCTGGCTCTTTCTGTGAATCTTACCCTGCACTTTCATCAGAATCCTGCATACCTGATGCATCGTTGTCTCCGTCATATATGTTTCAGATCGATGAGATCGTGTTATACCACATCATGTTTTACTGATTCTGATTGGTATCCTGCTAGTAGCAATGACGATTCGTCACAATGCAATTCTGTGCAATTCATTGGACTACAGGATTGATTGTGAATATTCTGATTCCCTTGAATTTAGTATGTGTATTACCCAGCTATTAAGACAGGACAAGTTCAAATATGGGTTTGGTCCAGTTATTTTTACATGAAGTTACAGCCCTTTTTTGACATAGAATTCAACCTTCTATTAACATTTTTGGTTTCCCACCGATAACTCCAGTTTGGATCATTTGATCTCATCCAAAGTTGATGCAATTCAGAATGGCTAACAGGCATATTTAGACACGCCTGGCAGTGCTCTTGTTGTCTTCTATAGATATATATGTGCTTTTCTGTTTGAAAGACTAATTTTTAGCTCAACTTGACCAAGTCAAGCTGAGCTATTGCCATCACTTCTCGTCCGTCGGCGTACGTACGTTAGTACATTAGTATGTTAGTACGTACGTCCACAATTTCCTTTGGCACACCTCACAGGTCGCATTTATGATCAGATTACTTTGAAACTTGGTATGCTTGTTTGGGGTGACCTCCAGATGGGAGCTATCGATTTTCTTTAATTTCCGTCAAAAAATGCCGCGGCCAACGTTCTTAGAACTTAGTTTTGTCAAACATCAATATTTCCCTTTGGCACAACCTACAGGGCACATTTATGATTTGATTGCTTTGAAACCTGGTATGCTTATTTTGGGTGACCTCTAGATGGGAGCTATCGTCAGTTTAGTCAGACCTCAATATTTCCCTTTGGCACACCCTACAGGGCACATTTATGATCAGATTGCTTTGAAACCTGGTATGTTTGTTTGAGGAGACCTCTAGATGGGCGCTATCGATTTTCTTCAATTTCTGTCAAAAAATGTTGCCGCGGCCAACGTTCTTAGAACTTAGTTTAGTCAGAAGACTCAATATTTCCCTTTGGAACACCTTACAGGGTACATTTATGATCGGATTGCTTTGAAACCTGGCATGCTTGTTTGGGGTGACCTCTAGATGGGAACTATCGATTTTCTTCAGTTTCTGTCAAAAAATGTTGCCGCGGCCAACGTTCTTAGAACTTAGTTTAGTCAAACCACAATATTTCCCTTTGGCACACCCTACAGGGCACATTTATGATTTGATTGCTTTGAAACCTGGTATGCTTATTTAGGGTTACCTCTAGATGGGAGCTATCGATTTTCTTCAATTTTCGGCAAAAAATGTTGCCACAGCCAACGTTTGTAGAACTTAGTTTAGTCAGACCTCAATATTTCCCTTTGGCCCACCCTACAGGGCCCATTTATGATCAGATTGCTTTGAAACCTGGTATGCTTGTTTGGGGAGACCTCTAGATGGGAGCTATCGATTTTCTGCAATTTCTGTCAAGAAATGTTGCCACTGGCAAAAAAAATGACATTGGTACCAATGATCTTCAATTTTGCCATTTCATTTATAATTTACCAAGTTCAAGTTTGTCAAGTTGAGCTACAGTGTCATTGACACTTTCATTATCAGGGCTTGCCTTGAGTCGGGGCTGATCAGCCCAGGCCCCGAGATCAGCCCCGAGGAGCACTTGCTAGGGGCTTTTTTTCAAGCCCTGACATTTTCCACAAAAAAGCACTAACAGTAATGGACAAAATGGAAAATCAGCCCCGAAAAGGCCCTGACCTCAATATGTGGGGCACTTTTTTAGGCCCCGACCATTTTACTCAAGGCGAGCCCTGCATTATTGTTGCTTCTCCAGGAAGTGACAGAACCTTCATCATGGGATGGATAAGTACTATTACATTACCTGGTTGAATTTGTAAGTATTGTGTTGGCACTATTTCACGGGAAGTCTTGTTAAACAAAGTTTTATTTCATTTTCTGGAATATATCTTAATCTGAATATTTATTTATGTATTGGTGTTTGAAGTCACATATTTCTGCACAATGTCTAATCATGACCACGATAGTTTTACGGGTGGAGGAAGCTGGAGAACCTGGAGAGAACCAACAAGCAGTGGCGAGCAACTGCCATCTCTCCAACATACTAACTCCACACAAGCAGGGTTAGCATTGGTTGAAGACAGTACACAATGCCACCGTGCCCCCACATGGGCAATGGGGGTGAAGAGCCTTGTCCAAGGACACAAGGCAGTTCCTGCAGGTGGAATTCAAACCAAGAACCTCTCGACTTGCAGCCTGCACCTCTACCTACTGAGCCACCTTGCCCCCTCTTAATCTGAAATCAATGAAATCAGTTACTATATTCATTTAGGAACAGGTACTGTGAAGCCTGCCATGTTTTATTGTTACCTGCGTCACCAGCGGCAGAGCAGGTCAAGTAACCGCTCGACTCCGTCCATCAGTCCGTCCGAAACACTTTTTCCGTCAAGGTTCTCTTGGCTTCTATGAAAGGGAATGATTTTATATTTGGTCTGCTGCTTCATAATGATGAGTTGTAACGTGTAAGCAATTTTCAGATCTGCCGTGCAGCCACTTCCTGTTTGCCGATATTTTCAACTTTTACTGTACCCACTGAACATTGAAATTTTTCGTCAAACTTTCCTCGGCTTCTATGCAAGGGATTGATTTTATATTTCATCTGGAGCTTGATAATGATCAGTTGTATCGTGTATGCAATTTTCAGATCTGCCGTGCAGCCACTTCCTGTTTGCCGATACTTTGAAATTTTACTGTACCCACTGAACAGTGAAATTTTTCATCAAACTTTTCTCCACTTCTGTGCAAGGGATTGATTCAGTATTTTTCATCTGGAGCTTGATAATGTTGAGTTGTATCATGTATGCAATTTTCAGATCTGTCGTGCAGCCACTTCCTGTTTGCCAATACTTTGAAATTTTACTGTACCCACTGAACATTGAAATATTTTCGTCAAACTTTTCTCGGCTTCTATGCAAGGGATTTATTCAATATTTCATCTGGAGCTTGATAATGCTGAGTTGTATTGTGTATGCAATTTTCAGATCTGACATGCAGCCACTTCCTGTTTGACGATACTTTGAAATTTTACTGTACCCACTGAAATTTGAAATTTTTCGTCAAACGTTTCTCGGCTTCTATGCGAGGGATTGATTCAATATTTCATCAGGAGCTTGATAATGTTGAGTTGTATCATGTATGCGATTTTCAGATCTGCCGTGTAGCCACTTCCTGTTTGACGATACTTTGAAATTTTACTGTACCCACTGAACATACAAATTTTTCGTCAAACTTTTCTCGGCTTCTATACAAGGGATTGATTTTATATTTCATATGGATCTTGATAATGTTGAGTTGTATCGTGTGTGCAATTTTCAGATCTGCCGTGCAGCCACTTCCTGTTTGCCGATACTTTGAAATTTGACTGTACCCACTGAACATTGAAATTTTTCGTCAAACTTTTCTTGGCTTCTATGCAAGGGATTGATTTTTTATTTCATATGTTGCTTGATAATGTTGAGTTGTATCGTGTATGCAATTTTCAGATCTGTCGTGCAGCCACTTCCTGTTTGCCGATACTTTGAAATTTTACTGTACCCACTGAATATTGAAATTTTTCATCAAAGTTTTCTCGGCTTCTATGCAAGGGATTGATTTTTAGCCCGACTGTGTACAGTGAGGGCTATAGTAATGACTTTTGTCCGTCTGTCCGTCCATCTGTCCGTCTGTTAACTTTTGGAGTTTTGGTTAAAGTTTGTGGTTAAAGTTTTTTATTCAACCTTCAAGTACAGGCTATACCCGGTAGTTCTTGTCTGATCATCACGAAATTTTATATGCAGGTTTTAGGTCATGTCTACATGAGAACGTCCCCTTTTGGTCGTGATCAGTCAACCGGTATGGCTGCCCGAGCCCAAAACCCGAAAACCATTAGCACAGTCTACAGGTCGTATTTATGAAGGGATTTCATTGCAACTTCATAGAATGCCTCTGTATAATGCCTAGATGAGAATGTCCCCATTTGGGCATGATCTGTCAACCGTGATGGCTGCCCAAGCCCGAAACCCAAAATTTTTTTGCACAGTCTGCAGGTCATCTTTAATATGGACGGTTTTCATTGTAACTTAATACAAGGACTCTGTATGATGTCTACATGAGAATTTCCCCATTTGGACATGATTATCAACCGTGACGACTGTCCGAGCCCAAAACCTGAAAACCTTTAGCACAGTCTACAGGTCATATTTATAGAGGGATTTCATTGTAACTTGATAGGTTGACTTCATATAATGGCTACATGAGAAAGTCCCCTTTTGGACGTGATTGGGCAACTGTGACGGCTACAGGTGCCCGAAGCCTGAAAACCTTAGCACAGTCTACAGGTCATATTTATGAAGGGATTTCTTTGTAACTTCATAGGATCAATCCACATGATGCCCAGATGAGAACGTCCCCTTTTGTTGCGATCATTCAACCGTGATGGCTGCCCGAGCCCGAAGCCCAGAAACCTTTAGCACAGTCTACACGTCATATTTATGGAGGGATTTCATTGTAACTTGATAGGTTGACTTCATATAATGTCTAGATGAAAACGTCCCCTTTTGGGCAACTGTGACGGCGTCGGGCCCGAAGCCCGGAAACCTTTAGCACAGTCTACAGGTCATATTTATGGAGGGATTTCATTGTAACTTGATAGGTTGACTTCATATAATGTCTAGATGAGAACGTCCCCTTTTGGGCAACTGTGACAGTAACAGAGGCCCGAAGTCCGAAAACCTTTAGAATATTCCACAGCTTGGTAGGATGACTCCAAGTTTGTGGCTAAAAACCCAGACAAACACCACCACCTCCTACCCCCATCGCCCCAAACCCCCATCCCCTGCCCCCTCCCAATTAGGCTTTTTTTTTTCTTCTTTTCTCCAATATGCATTTTGACCTATTTACAGTCACTACATGCAGAACCTTTTTTAGCTCACCTGAGCGAAGCTCAAGGGGAGCTTTACTAATCACTTTCTGTCCGTCGTCCGTCCGACGTTAACTTTACATTATCGACTTCTTCTCACGAACTACTGGACCCAATTCAACAAAATTTGCTGTGCATGTTTCCTATCATATGTCAATTCAATTTGTTCAAACAAAGTTGCCACGCCCACAGGGGGCACCACAGGGGGCATAACTCTGATAGCACCCTAAATTTGTTTCCAAAATTAAAAAAAAATCTTCTTCTTCAGATCCACTGGGCCGAATTCTTTCATATTTGGTATACAACATTTCTATGGGGGTCAGATTCAGATTTGTTCAAATCGAGTCCTCAGGTTAATATTTGGGCTCCCTATGGGAACCCGAATTTTAACTTAGTGCAATATGAGGATTATTCTTTAAAAATCTTCTTCTTCGGATCCACTGGTCAGAATCTTTTCATATTTAGTATACAACATCTCTAGAGGCGTTTAGATTCAAGTTTGTTCAAATCGAGTCCCTGGGTTCATATTTGGGCTCCCTATGGGAGCCCAAATTTTAACTTGGTGCAATATGAGGATTATTCTTTAAAAATCTTCTTCTTCAGATCCACCAGCTAGAATTCTTTCATATTTGGTATACAACATCTCTAGGGGGCTCAGATTCAAGATTGTTCAAATTGAGTCCCTGGGTTCATACTTGGGCTCCCTATGGGAGCCCAAATTTGAACTTAGTGCAATATGACGATTATTCTTTAAAAATCTTCTTCTTCATATCCACTAGTCAGAATTCTTCCATATTTGGTATACAACATCTCTAGGGGGTCAGATTCAAGTTTGTTCAAATTGAGTCCCTGGGTTGATATGTTGGGCTCTATGGGAGCCCAAATTTTAACTTCGTGCAATATGAGGATTATTCTTTAAAAATCTCCTTCTTCAGATCCAACAGGCAGAATTCTTTCATATTTGGTATATAACATCTCTAGGGTGGTCAGATTCAAGTTTGTTCAAATCGGGTCCATGAGTTAATATTTGGGCTCCCTATGGGAGCCCAAATTTTAACTTGGTGCAATATGAGGATTATTCTTTTTTTAATCTTCTTCTTCAGATCCACCAGGTATAATTCTTTCATATTTGGTATACAACATCTCTAGGGGGGTCAGAAGCACGTTTGTTCAAATTGAGTCCCTGGGTTGATATTTTGGGCTCTATGGGAGCCCAAATTTTAACTTCGTGCAATATGAGGATTATTCTTTAAAAATCTTCTTCTTCAGATCCACCCGGCAGAATTCTTTCATATTTGGTATACAACATCTCTAGGGGTGGGCAGGTTCAAATTTATTCAAATCGAGTCCCTGGGTTGATATTTGGGATCCCTATGGGAGCCCAAATTTTAACTTAGTGCAATTTGTGGATTATTGTTTAAAAATCATCTTCTTCAGATCCACCAGGCAGAATTCTTTCATATTTGGTATGCAACATCTTTAGGGGGGTCAAATTCAAATGTGTTCAAATCGAGTCCCTGAGTTGATATTTGGGCTCTCTATGGGAGCCCGAATTTTAACTTGTTGCAATATGAGGATTATTCTTTAAAAATCTTCTTCTCCAGATCCACCAGGAAGAATTCTTTCATATTTGGTATACAACATCTCTGGGGGGGCCATATTGAAGTTTGTTCAAATCGAGTCCCTGGGTTCATTTATACTTACCAATGACCCAGACAGGGATGGCCCTCCCAGGAGTTGGGAACTCATATCTCCCCGCTGAGTACATAACGCTTACCAGGCACTGGTTGTAAGAATGACATTTGGCCCCAATTTCGGGACCTCCTTGACACTGCGCATGCGCAGTGGAGTAAAAGTATGGTGGACCATATAGGACATCTAATTTTCGGTTTTTGATGCAAATTTTGGGGATTGGTGGGGGGGGGGGGCAAAATTTGTGTAAGTCAGGGTGAGCTTTTCTGATCACTTTTCGTCCGGCGTCCGTCATCCGTCATGAAGGTAGTGTTTGGGCCTTTTTCTCCCAAACCACTGGCCGCATATTAATGAAATATCATGTGAGTAGGGGTTATATAAGGGCATTTTGATTTTTTGTCAAATTAGGTTTCGGCTCATATTGAGCAGAGGGATGGGGCAAAAATACTCCAATTCTTAAAAAATCTTCTTCTCAAGAACCAGCAATAGCAGAGACTTGATATTTAGTATGCAGCTTCCTTTTGAGGTGTAAACTCAAGTTTGTTCAAGAGAAGTTTGTCGGGCATTATTTGCCTTCGTTATGGGAGGGGCAAAAATTTTGGCCACGCCTAAAATTTCTATTTTTAGAACCGTCAGGTCGATTTGAACCAAATTTGATATGAGGTGATAATGGGTCATAAGTAGTTGTTTGATAGAAAAAAAAAATTTCTCATTGCCCCATGGGAACCTCGGGAGCTAAAAATAGGAAAAACCTTAAAACTGCCATATCTCCAAAACTACACAGCACAGAGAATTCTTATTTTGTATAAAGCTTACTTTTATCCAGTAGAATAGAATGGTTAAAAAAAATCCCTATCGGTTTGATCACAAGGTACTTTTTTTCAGGACTTTGAAAAAGTGCTGAGTCAGCACTTTTTAACACTGTAGGCAATGGGAAAAAGATTAAAAAATCTTCTTCTCCAGATCCAGCTGGCAGAATATTTTGATATTTGGTATGCAACATTGTAGGGTGGATCTGATTCAAAGTTTGTTCAAATCGGCCCCCTGGGTTCATATTTGGGCACAGTATAGAAGCCCGATTTCGAACTTAGTGCATTTCAGGCAAATTTCTTAAAAAATCTTCTCCAAATCCAGCAGGCAGAATCTTTTGATGTTTTGTATGCAACATTGTGGGGTGGATCTGATTGAAGTTTGTTCAAATCGGCTCCCTGGATTCATATTTGGGCTCACTATAGAAGCCCGAATTCGAACTTAATGCATTTCAGGCAAATTTCTTAAAAAATCTTCTTCTCCAGATCCAGCAGGCAGAATCTTTTGATATTTGGCATGCAACATTGTGGGGTGGATCTGATTCAAGTTTGTTCAAATCGGCGGGTTTATATTTGGGCTCAGTATAGAAGCTCGAATTCGAACATAGTGCATTTCAGGCAAATTTCTTAAAAAATCTTCTTCTCCAGATCCAGCAGGCAGAATCTTTTGATATTTGGTATGCAACATTGTGGTGTGGATCTGATTCAAGTTTGTCCAATTCGGCCCCCTGGAATCATATTTGGGCTCACTATAGAAGCCTGAATTCGAACTTAGTGCATTTCAGGCAAATTTCTTAAAAAATCTTCTTCTCCAGATCCAGCAGGCAGAATCTTTTGATATTTGGTATGCAACATTGTGGGGTGGATCTGATTCAAGTTTGTTCAAATCGGCCCCCTGGGTTTATATTTGGGCTCAGTATAGAAGCTCGAATTCGAACTTAGTGCATTTCAGGCAAATTTCTTAAAAAATCTTCTCCAGATCCAGCAGGCAGAATCTTTTGATATTTGGTATGCAACATTGTGCGGTGGATCTGATTCAAGTTTGTTCAAATTGGCCCCCTGGATTCATATTTGGGCTCACTATAGAAGCCCGAATTCGAACTTAGTGCATTTCAGGCAAATTTCTTAAAAAATCTTCTCCAGATCCAGCAGGCAGAATCTTTTGATATTTGGTATGCAGCATTGTGAGGTGGATCTGATTAAAGTTTGTTCAAATTGGCCCCCTGGGTTTATATTTGGGCTCAGTATAGAAGCTCAAATTCGAAGTTAGTGCATTTCTGGCAAATTTCTTAAAAAATCTTCTTCTCCAGATCCAGCAGGCAGAATTTTTTGATATTTGGTATGCAACATTGTGAGGTGGATCTGATTAAAGTTTGTTCAAATTGGCCCCCTGGGTTTATATTTGGGCTCAGTGTAGAAGCTCAAATTCGAAGTTAGTGCATTTCTGGCAAATTTCTTAAAAAATCTTCTTCTCCAGATCCAGCAGGCAGAATTTTTTGATATTTGGTATGCAACATTGAGGGGTGGATCTGATGCAAGTTTGTTCAAATCGGCTCCCTAGATTCATATTTGTGCTCACTATAGAAGCTTGAATTCAAACTTAGTACATTTCAGGCAAATTTCTTTGAAAATCTTCTTATCAAGATCCAGCAGGCAGAATCTTTTGATATTGGGTATGCACCATGCTTACAGGGGTGAGATTCAAGTTTGTTCAAGCCAAGTCCTTAGGTCTATATTTGGACTCACTGTGGGAGCTTGAATTGTAACTTAGTTCAAAATGAGGAATTTTCCATAAAAATCTTCTTCAGATCCAGCAGTTGGAATGTTTTGATATTTGGTGTGCAGCATCCTTTAGGGGGTGAGATTCAAGTTTGTTAAAGCCAAGTCCCTGTGGGAGCCCGAATTATAACTTAGTTCAATATGAGGAATATTCTTTAAAAATCTTCTTTTTTTTTTAGATCCACTGGTCAGAATCTTTGGATATTTGGTTTTAGCTTTTCTTAGGAGGAGCAGATGCAACTTGTTGAAATCAATTTTTCTGGGTTGATATTTAGGCTACCATGTCAGGTGAACGCCCTCAGGCCCCTTGGGGCCTCTTGTTTAAACTTTTGTTCCCCCTCCCCTCCCTTTACCCCCCCCTCCCCTCCCCTTACCCCCCCCCCCCCCCCACACACACACACCCACACCCTGGGGGGCCAATTAGGCACTTTTTTTTCTTTCGGCAAAAATGCTTTTTTACAGTTTTGGTTAAAGTTTGTGGTTAAAAACCCAGACAAAGACCACCACCCACCCGACCCCTACCCCCATGGTGCCAGTTAGGTTTTTTTTTCTCTGCTCAAAATGCATTCTGAAGGATTTAGACAGACCGCATGTGGAAAAAATGGACTCTCCTAACACACCCCCATTCTCCCCACCCCTCAGCCCCCCACCCCACCCCACCCCACCTCCTCCTCACCCAGGGCCATTCATGCAATATTTTTTCTTTGGTACAAAATGCATTTTTAGCCTGACTGTTTATAGTCAGGGCTATAGTCATGACTTTCGTCCGTCCATCTGCCGGTCCATCCATCTGCCTGTAAACAATTGGTTTCTGACTGATAACTCCAGTTTGGATTATTTGATTTCAACCAAAGTTTATATGTGTATTTTCCAGCTAGTAATACAGGCCAGGTTTCAGTATAGGTTCCAAAACTCCGCATCATTTTTAAATGTTTTGTGGCAAAATCTACCGATTAAATTAAACTGATAGTGATGAAGGTTTCAATGAAAAAATTAAAAATTGTGCAGATGGAAATTTTTTGGGTATTTGTCCAGTTCTTTGTTGTGTTTTTTCTTACAATATGTCCATGCAGAAAATGTCAGAATACAAACAATTGAAAGTGATCGATACACGAGACATGGTGCAAATTTGTTCCCCCCCCCCCCCCCCTGCACTCTGAAATATTCATCCCTCGTGACCAACTAAAAACATTCCAAGTTTCAAGAGATTGTAGGCCAAGTGCAAAATTTCTGGGGTTGAGAACATTTACTCTCCAGGTGGATAGCCCCTACAACATTGGTGCAGTAATACTAAAGAGTGAATTTTTGGATGCAAGGACATTACGGTTCTGAAAATTTCAACCCCAAATTGGACCGTAATGTTCAGCAAGTGCATGTAAGGCCGAAACATATTGGAACATTTAAGTTCCTTGATTCTTTTATTGGTTTCTAATTATTTACTATTTTTTAACCGAACTTGATAGAATCAGACACTTCCATGTAAATACTTCCCCCCCCCCCAGTCCAAAATTCCTTCCCCAAATTTCTAAAGCTGGAAAATCTGCGGGCTCAGAAGTTGTGAGGTACCTATCGAGATATTTCATACCAAAGGGGGGGGGGGGGGGAGGGAGGGGGTTAGGGACCATAAATGGACTTCCCAAAAGTTGGAAATTTAGTATCTTTCCAAGTGAAGGAGATGGTGCATTATGTGCCCCCCCCCCCCCCCCCCCCCTCCACACACACACATGCAAAATCGATCATAAATGTGCCCTGTAGAGCATGCCAAAGGAGTATATTGAACTAAGTTCAAAGGACGTTGCCAGTAGCAACATTTTTTGATGGAAATGGAGGAAAATCGATAGCTCCTATCTAGAGATCACCCCAAACAAGCATACCAGGTTTCAAAGCAATCTGACCATAAATGTGCACTGTAGGGTGTGCCAAAGGGAAATATTGATGCATAACTGCATAACTGCACTAAGTTCATCGATGGTTGATGCTAGCGGCAACATTTTTTGACAGAAATGGAAGAAAATTTAGAGCTCCCATCTAGAAGTCGCCCCAAACAAGCATACCACATTTCAAAGCAATCCGATCATAAATGTGCCCTGTAAGTCGTGCCAAAGTAATATATTGATGCTTGACTAAACTAAGTTCAGAGGTCACTTTTTGATGGAAATGGAAGAAACTCGATAGCTCCCATCTAGAGGTCACCCCAAACAAGCATAACAGGTTTCAAATCAATCTGATCATAAAAGTGTCCTGTGTGGTGTGCCAAAGGGAAATCTTGAGGCCTGACTAAATTAAGTTCAAAGGTCGTTGCCAATGGCAACATTTTTTGACAGAAATGGAAGAAAATTAATAGCTCACATCTAGAGGTCACCCCAAACAAGCATTCTAAGTTTCAAAGCGATCAGATCATAAATGCGACCTGTGCCGTGTGCCAAAGTAAATTAAGTATGTACGACCTATGTACATACCCTGACAGATGACAAGTGACAGAAATAGCTCAGCTTGACTTCGTCAAGTTTGAGCTAAACATTACCATCGATTTTTTTTACCTCAATAGCATAGCTTTTGACCTCTCATTGTAACAAGCTTGCTAAGCTTATTCCAGTGAAGGGGCATAAGCTATGTTTTGAGGCAAAAGGTAGAAATGTTTTTTTTAAGTGTTTGTCATGGTATACATGTATCGACAGTAATGAAACACAAAATTGGGTGATTATGAACTTTACATTTTATTAACTTCATCGCATCGTTCACACGGTGCCCATGTGTATCAGCAGCAGGGTAATCCAGATAGCCCATGTTGCCTTTAAAAAAGGTATCCTAGCATTATATTGGAATTTCTATTTTTTATGGCGCAGCCACTTATCACTCCAATCACACTTATATTGAAGTACGATATTTAGGTACACCATGTTGTTAACTCAAAAATACCATGGCCAAGACCTGGTAATGTAGTAAGCCCAAGTGCTTGGGAATAATATCATGTGCTACCTAAGCATGGCACTTTTATATGAGAGCGATTGGGGAGATGAGCGGCTCGACCCTAAAAATATTAATTCAAACACAGTGGTTGTTAAAATTATGGCAATTTAATGAGGTTAAAATTAAGTGTTGATGGCCTGCAACATAGAACGGATGTCGTTTGGGGTGAATTGATAAAGTACATATAGAATGTGATCGAAATGAGACAATTAATTGTGACAAATAAAATTACAAACTCGGTTAAATGAAGACAACGAATGGTCGTGTTCAATTATTTATTGACTCGTACATGTACATTGATAATTATGATAATGTCTTGCTGTTAAAAAGTTCTCTTCCAAATTATCAGTGACACCATACATTCTGCCTGCACATACATATATAAGACAGGGATATAGGATAGAGCTGTAGGTTAACCGAAACCGAACCGAGGTTTTTAGTTTTTTTTTAAAAAAACGAAACCGTCGACATCCAGTAATCTAAGGTTTTTCGTTTTTTTATTAAATACTCTCTTGCTGCAGAAATTCACAGAATGTAGCCATCGCAGAGGAGTGAGAGTACCCAGACACTGCCAATGGCAGTGTCTGGGTACTCTCACTACTCTGGGAAGGCTACATTCTGTAAATTTCTGACATTTCAGTTTAGTTGTGTTTGCAGCTTTCCTCAAGTTGCGTGTAGGTGTCAGTCCTCGAAAAAATGGCCAAGCACAATAAAAGTTCTTTATATTTAGGTAATTATTATATTGGCCTTCCTGATTCTTCATGTATTATAGCTTATTTCGGGCATTCATTGAGTTTCACTCAGTTTCACTGCCATTCGGTTATGACTCCGGACATAAGAATGAGTTTTGTTGAATTTTATTTGGCCTCATGAACAAACCGAAAACCGAACCGAGGTTTTACTCCACCTGAAAAACCAAAACCGAAACCGAACAAGAAATTTAAAAACCTACAGCTCTAATACAGGAGAAACACACCACAGCTTTTTTGAACCAGGCACTTCAGAAAGGTTTCCAATGAACAAATAGATTCTTTGTTACTCAAAAGTTGTTATTTTAATCATTTTTTCTTCCAACTTATTTCAAAACTATATCATGTAACCCCCTCCCCCACCCCTTCCTCACTGGAACGAGCACATGATAAAATTTTGTTGAAATGTTGAAAACAATTTCTAAAATATAAACTTTTTTTCTTATTCTAAATTGCTCAGATTGTGGATGCCGCCCATTTGTTAGTTTACTGGACATTATTTTTAGCTCACCTGAGCGAAGCTCAGCGGGAGCTTTACTGATCGTGATCCGTCCGTCGTCCGTCGTCCGTCCGGCATTAACTTTACATTATCGACTTCTCCTCCTAAATCACTAGCCCAATGTTATTCAAATGTTGGCTAAATATTTATTACCTAATGCCAATTCAGATTTGTTCAAATGAAGTTGCCCCTCCTCCTGGGTGGGGCCACGCTCCCAAGGGGCACCAAAATCTTTGAAAATCTTCTTCTCAAGAACCAGCAGTAGCAGACACTTGATATATGGTATGCAGCTTCCTTTTGAGGTGTAGACTCAGATTTGTTCAAGAGAAATTCGAGGGATAATATTTGGCGTTGTTATGGGAGGGGCAAATATTTTGGCCCCGCCCCAAATTTCTATTTTCTGAACTGAGAGGCCGATTTGAACCAAATTTTATGTGAGTGCTTATTGGGTCATAAGTACTTGATTTATGCAAAAAAAATTTTCCCGCAGCCCCGTGGGAACCGCAGGATCTAAAAATGGAAAAAAATTAAAACGCCCATATCTCCAAAACTGCACGGCACTGAGAATTTTTATTTGGTGTAAAGCTTCCTTAGGACCAACAGAAAAGATTGGTAAAAAAAATTGCTATCGGTTTTATCATAGGGTAAGGTTTCAAGACTTTGAAAAAGTGCTGAGTCAGCACTATTTAACACTGTAGGCAATGGGAAAAACATTAAAGAATCTTCTTTTTCGGATTCACCGGTCAGAATCCTTTCATACTTGGTATACAACATCAATAGGGGAGTCTGATTCAAGTTTGTTCAAATCAAGCCCCTGGGTTCATATTTGGGCTCCCTATGAGAGCCCGAATTTTAACATAGTGCAATATGAGGATTATTCTTTAAAAATCTTCTTCTTCAGATCCACCAGGCAGAATTCTTTCATATTTGGTATACAACATCTGTAGGGGGGTCAGATTCAAGTTTGTTCAAATCGAGTCTCTGGGCTCATATTTGGGCTCCTTATGGGAGCCCGAACTTTAACTTAGTGCAATATGAGGATTATTCTTTAAAAATCTTCTTCTTCAGATCAACCAGGCAGAATTCTTTCATATTTAGTATACAACATCTCTATGGGGGTCAGATTTACATTTGTTCAAATCGAGTCCCTGAGTTCATATTTGGGCTTCCTATGGGAGCCTGAATTTTAACTTGGTGCAATATGAGGATTATTCTTTAAAAATCTTCTTCTTCAGATCCACCAGGCAAAATCCTTTCATATTTGGTATACAACATTTCTAGGGGGTTCAGATTCCAGTTTGTTCAAATTGTGTCCCTGGGTTCATATTTGGGTTCCCTATGGGAGCCCAAATTTTAACTTAGTGCAATATGGGGATTATTCTTTAAAAATCTTCTTCTTCGGATCAACCAGGCAGAATTCTTTCATATTTGGTATACAACATCTCTAGGGGGGTCAGATTCAAGTTTGTTCAAATCGAGTCCCTGGGTTCATATTTGGGCTCCCTATGGGAGCCCAAATTTAAACTTAATGCAATATGAGGATTATTCTTCAAAAATCTTCTTCTTCAGACCCACTAGGCAGAGTCCTTTCATATATGGTATACAACATCTCTAGAGAGGTCAGATTTAAGTTTGTTCAATTCGAGTCCCTGGGTTCATATTTGAGCTCCCTGTGGGAGCCCGAATTTCAACTTAGTGCAGTATTAGGTCTATTCTTTAAAAATCTTCTTCTTCAGATCCACCAGTCAGAATTCTTCCATATATGGTGTACAACTTATCTAGGTGTACCAGATTCCTGTTTGTTCAAATCGAGTTTCTGGGTTTATATTTGGGCTCCCTGTGGGAGCCTGAACTTTAACTTAGTGCAATATGAGGATTATTTTTACAAATCTTCTTCTTCAGATCCCCCAACCAGAATCATTTCATATTCAGTATATAACATCTTTAGGGAGCTCAGATTCAAGTTTGTTGAAATCGAGTCCCTGGGTTCATATTTAGGCTCCCTATTGGAGCCCAAATTTTAACTTGGTGCAGTATGAGGATTATTCTTTAAAGATCTTCCTCTTCAGATCCCCCAGTCAGAATCATTTTATATTTGGCATACAACATCTCTAGGGAGGTCAGATTCAAGTTTGTTCAAATCGAATCCCTGGGTTAATATTTGGCCTCCCTATGGGAGCCCAAATTTTAACTTAGTGCAATATGTGGAATTTTCTTTAAAAATCTTCTTCTTCAGATCCACCAGTCAGAATATTTTCATATTTTGTATATAACATCTCTCTGGAGGTCAGATTCAAATTTGTTCAAATCGAATCCCTGGGTCAATATTTGGGCTCCCTATGGGAGCCCGAATTTTAACTTAGTGCAATATGTGGAATATGCTTTAAAAATCTTCTTCTTCAGATCCGCCAGTCAGAAACATTTCATATTTGGTTTACAACATCTCTAGGGAGGTCAGATTCAAGTTTGTTCAAATCGAGTCCCTGGGTTCATAATTGAGCTCCCTGTGGGAGCCTGAATTTCAACTTAGTGCATTATCAGGTCTATTCCATAAAAATCTTATTCTTCAGATCCACCAGTCAGAATTCTTCCATATTTGGTATACAACTTATCTAGGGGCACCAGATTCAAGTTTGTTCAAATTGAATTCCTGGGTTCATATTTGGGCTTCCTATGGGAGCCTGAATTTTAACTTAGTGCAATATGAGGACTGTTCTTTAAAAATCTTCTCCTTCAGATTCACCAGTCAGAATGATTCAGGTTTGGTATACAACATCTCTGTGGGGGGGGGGGGGGGGGGGGGGGGGGGGGGGGGGGGGGGGGTAGTCAGGGGTTAGATTCAAGTTTGTTCAAATCGAGTCCCTTGTTTCATCAGTTATAGCTTTCAAACTGCAGTGGCGTAACAACGCTTGGAAATTTGGAAATGCTTATCTATAGCTGGGAGAATTGGATCTAGTTGGGAAGACCTATGCTATTATAATGATTATCTGACATGGACACCTGAATTTAATTTCATGATGTCATTCCTCTGTGGTGTTGATGAACCATAACGAGCTGAATGTGATCCAAAATACTTCTTTGAACCACTTTGTCAGGTGAGCGATTTAAGGCCACGTGGGGCCTCTTGTTTGTTAAAGAGGTGAAGAAGGGTATGCTCAATCGAGACCTGTCAGTATTACAACTAGTATTCAGGCAGGAGCCGCCCAACCCCCACACTCCTGCCCCCCCCCCAGTTCCAAAATAGATAATCGGATGTCTGCCTCCCGAGTGAAATTTCAGCTATGACAAGTGCACCCCAGTTAGAAATTCAAGTATTATGATAAAATAGATAATATAGTTTTAAATAATTTTATTACTGGGGCAGTTCTTAGCTGCTGACTGGGGGGCACATGTTATAGCTGACAATTTTACTGGGGGAGGGGGCAGATGTCTGATTGTCCATTTTTGGACTGGGGCACCTGTCATGCACTCATTACAACCATCCACTCACAGCAGCAAAAAAAAATTGTGTGAACATAGATGAGGATGGGTGGTAAAGTCCCCCCCAAAAATGTGTATAAACAGTTAATGCAATTTTTTTCCTTTTTCACTATTATGGCATCTTTTGTGCCGCAAACAGTAACAAAATGTTACCAGTTGACCATAAAAACCTATTTAGAAGCATTATTAACAAAAGTAACCCCTTTAATATGAAAAATATTGGAAAATTTCATCCAAAACTGACTTGTGGATGGGGGTGGATGTCCGATATTGAACGGATAAAAAAATTGTTCGACAATTTTCTCCTACAGTCAACTAAAATATCCATTCACAAGATAATTCATTCATTTTCGAGGTTTGTTTTATGGAAAACTCTTTAAAATGAAGCATAGTATATTTTATACTGTATAATAAGTTATAATAGCTAGCTTGGTTTTTCAAAATGAAAAAATTGAAATGAAAAAAGTCTGATTTAACAAAAACAAAAAAAGTCTTTTTGATAGCAGCTATCCTGCTATGCAGATGCCATAAAAAAAAAAACAAAACAGGTTTGCTCTTCTTGAGTCAGAACAAAAGCAAGTTCTCTTTTACGCAACCAATATACATGGATACGGTATGCAGTTAAAACTAGAAGTCCTGTCACGAATAGTGCGCTTATCTAGGCTTAATTGTGCGTTGGAATTGCGCGCAAACTGCCATATCGGTTCTCTTGGTTACTCATAGCAAACACATGCAATGTTTCTGCCAATGGACCTCCGGGTTACCGGAGGTCCATTGGCTGAAACATTGCTTGTGCCACAGGCCATATGTACAGAATTTGATAGCTTTACTTGGGCCATAACGCGTACATTAACACGCATATCAAACGTGCTATTTGTGCGCATTTCATGACAGGACTTCTAGTTTTAACTGTAAGCAGTACTGTATTGCATTAGTGAATTAATTGTGGGCACAGTGCTCACATATGCCTGCATGTGTGATGATTACAGAAACTGGACTGTTCGAAGTGCATATCACTGCATATTAGAATATCAACATCAGGAAAAGCTTATTTACATTTGATTTAAAATAAAGGTTTCTGGGAAAAAGAACAATTGAGTTTCATTTGCATGGTAAAAATCGAGAAACTAGATTTGTAAGAATATACATTTAGTTTGTCTGATCTGGTTTGATTGGGGTTTTACATAGCTTTCAACAACTATGGCTATATGATGCTTATATCACAATGTTGTTAGTTCCCAAGTTGAAGGTATTACATAAATATAATTACATAAACAGATCCACTGGATGGCTTAAGGAATCCACCAACCACTGGGGAGTAGGGCTCTGCACGGTATATCGATAAACCAATATATACCGGTATTGAAACCAATATCGATTGAATACCCGTGTAATTACAAAAATATCGGTTTATCGTCAATATTTATTTACCCTCAATTTAATTTTCAAGATGTCTTGAGTTTTTTAACTGTAGTGCCGAATGAATAATATTATCCCTTTATCCAAGGAATCGTCTGAATGTGCCCTTGTAATATACAAATTCAGCCGTTGAAAAAATAATGTTCAAAGATTTCAACAAAACTATATCATGTGACCCCTCATTGGAGCTCGTTCCAATGAGGGGTCACATGATATAGTTTTGTGGAAATCTTTGGATAAAAATCTGATAAACTAATTTGAAAATAATCAATTTTGATATTGTCTGCGTTGGGTAAAGGTTTTTTTGAACTCCATCATCAAGGCGGGCTAATTCGTTCCGACTGTGATGCCTCGAGTCTCGATTGTTGTAGTTTTCGATATACCGGTATACCGCAGTATATTTTTGAATACCGATACCAGTATTCAGTTTTGAATATCGTGCAAGCCCTACTGGGGAGGAACTAACAAGCTCATCCACACAGAGTCCCCTCAATATAAGGATAGAATAAATTCCTTAGAATTTGCTACATCAGTATAGGAAAATGTCTATATGAACAGCCAGGCCCATCGTTTTTGTGAATTAATAACCTGGCTATCAAATGTGGATCTATTATACCCAGGTCCACATAGGGTTCAAGATATACAGTAATGTATCTTTGTGAACTGATATGAATCTAGTAAGTCTTGAAAAATGCATCTGATAGAGTAAGTGGAAACATGTTTGAAGATATAAAAATATGCATTGAATCAGTGTACCTTATGCATTTCGAATTGATGTTCGAGTGCCAGAGTTTTTGTATATAAAATGTATAAAAAAGGGGGTGGGTCCCTCAAAAATGTCATGAAAAACAGAAAAAATACGCAGGAAAGGGCGGGTGGGTCCAAAAATCTGCAAAATAAAAATTTCCACCTGTGTTCACACATTTTTAGCTCATCTTGACAAAGTCAAGCTGAGCTAATCTAATCGCTTCCCGTCCGTCGTCCGTCGTCCGTTGTCTGTCGTCCGTCGTCCGTCAACACCATGTTTTGGTCTTCTCCTCCAAAGCCACTGGGCCAATTCAAGTGAAAGTTTGTGTGAGTGATGGTCCCAAAGGGGCATTTCATTTTTGTTCAACTCAGCATGCCCAGCCCCATAGGGAGGGAGTGGGGGAAAATGCTCCAAAATATTTTAAAAATCTTCTTCTCAAGAACCAGTGTGTACAATGACTTGATATTTGCTATGGAGCTTCCATATGAGGTGTAGAATCAAATTTGTTCAAACGAAGTTCGTAAATTAATATTTGGCTTTGTAATAGGAGGGGTAAGATTTTTGGCCCCGCCCAAAATTTCTATTTTCTGAACCGATGGTCCGGTATGAACCAAATTTGGTTTGTGGTAGTATTGGGTCATAAGTACTTGACCCATGCAAAAAAAAAAATTCCCGCATCCCCATGGGAAACCCTGGGAGCTAAAAATAGAAATATTTTCAAACGCCCATATTTCCCAAAACCCCACGGAACAGAGAGCTTTTATTTGGTATGAAGTATCCTTACGACCAGTAGAATTGAATGGTAAAAAAAAAAGTTGCCATCGGTTATGTTAGGGTGTTCTGTAATGGGCATCGAAAAAATGCTGAGTCAGCATATTTGCAAAAATTTAAAAAAATCATTTCTCCAGAACCAATCATCAGAATCTTTTGATATTTGGTATACAGCATTCATAGGGGGGTCAGATAAAAGTTTGTAGAAATAAAGCTCATTGGTTCATATTTGGGCTCTCTACAGGAGCCCGAAGTTTTAACATAGGGTAATATGGGGAATATTCTTTAAAAATCTTCTTCTTCAGAACCACCAGTCAGAATCTTTTAATATTTGGTATACATGATTGTTATGAGGGTCAGATTCTAGATTGTTCAAACCAAGTCCCTAGATTAATATTTTGGGCTTCCTACGGAAGCCCAAATTTTATCTTTGTTCAATATGGAGGGTAATTTAAAAAAATCTTCTTCTTCAGATCCATCAGTCAGAATGCTTTGATATTTGGTATGCAACATCCCTATGGGGGTCAGATTCAAGTTTGTTCAAATCAAATCCCTAGGTATATATTTGGGCTCACTATGGTAGCCCAAATTTTTACTTAGTGCAATATGAGAAAATTTCTTTAAAACTCTTCTTCTTCAGATCCACCAGTCGGAATGCTTTTATATTTGGTATACAACATCTCTAAGGGCGGTCAGATTCCAGGTTGTTCAATTCGAGTGCCTAGGTTAATATTTGGGCTCCATATGGGAACATGAAATTTAACTTAGTACAATATGAGGGAATTTCTTCAAAAATCTTCTTCTTCAGATTCACTTGTCAGAATGCTTTCACATTTGGTATACAACATCTCTAGGGGGGTCAGATTCAAGTTTGTTCAAGTCGGATCCATAGGTCAATATTTGGGCTCGCTATGGTAGCCCAAATTTGAACTTAGTGCAATTCGAAGAAATTTCTTTACAATTTCTCTTCTTCAGATCCAACAGTCAGAATGCTTTCATATTCGGTACACAACATCTCTAGGGAAGTCAGATTTAACTGTGTTCAAATCAAGGGCCTGGGTTAATATTTGGGCTCTCTATGGCAGCCGGAATTGGCCATTTTGCTGAAGAATTAAAAATTTTGTATTCAGTACCCTCTAGAGGTACTAAGATTAATCCACATAGGTTGTATCAAGGGGGTTCATAGGGGAGCTCTACATTTTACTTATGATCAACTGAAGAAAAGGCATGATGCCCAGATTATTTTTGTCACTCCTGAGGGACTCAAGGATTGACAGTGTAGCCTATGGAGATGGCTTGCTTAATGTAGACTCATTCTTGGACTCTGTTCAAATTGTGTTCTGTACAAGATGAGCGCTTCAGGCCTCGTGGGGCCTCTTGTTGTTTTCACTGCTTCATGCCTTCAGCACACATTGGACCTGTAACACCCATTATGTACTTTTCCCTGGGGCCCCTTGTCACTCTTGTGGGCCCTGTCGCCCACTAAACATATATGCTTCATTCTCCCATCCTTCTTCCCCATACATGTAGGTCCCTTTGACTCCTCCCCCCTCCTCGCTAATTCCTGTTACAATCCTTCCTGACTTTTTCATCCACCCTGTCTTCCTATTTGAATTCAAATATTTTTCAACATTCGTTTACACGAACTCCTCATTAAGATAAAAGAGTTCCAATAAATCAATCATGTCCCTGATCCTCATCTCCCCCAGCCCAAGCTCATCTCTAATTCTAGTGCTGTGGCATTACTCGACCCGGTTGTCCATTGCCTTACATTGTTCTGTAAGGTTTCCAAGCTCTCTACGACCATTTAGCAGTATCGCTTCTGTACCATATGTTTCTACCTAGTACTACAATAAAAATAGGGAACAATAAGGTTACTGTTCTTAGCTGCAAACTGGCCTGTTGTGAGCCCTTAGTTTGCTTTGCCTGCTGACTTTGCATGGGTGTGGCAGAAGCTTCTGGATGTTGTTCTGGTGAAGGAATTGAAAAAGATGGCTCCTCTTGTAATGCTGGTGAGGAATAAGCTGCATCACTCATATTGTCGTTCTGGACATTCTGGCGCTCATACTGTTTGTAACTCTTGCTGACTGAGGTTGAAGGACCAGCCTTTAAAACCTGCATTGAAAAATATCATTTCCCATATTTTATATTGGCGAAACATTTGGAATCTAATGTAGTAGGGAGTACGGTGGCGATGCTGGGAAGAATGGAGGGTCATAAATCATGTTTTTTAGGCGTAAATTGAAATTTGGAAGTTAATGTCAGGCAGAGTTCAGGAATTTACAAGTTGGAACTTCCACTGATTTTTTTTACCCATGTGGGACGTGAATGCCCACCTCTACCACCCCCCCCCCCCCACCCCAACCACCACCTCCACAATACATTACTTTCCCTTCTTGTGATACCCAAATCGGTCATTTGCAGCCTACATGTATTTTTGCATGGGTTTTTGTCCAATTTGCTTTCTCATGAACTTAAATTAATACTATTTTAGCATGCATTCTCTGATTTATTAACAGAGTTTAGCGGGGTGGTAAAACTTCCTGGAGACACCATGGTTTTGTCAGGTGTTCTGATTTATTAACAGCCCTCGAGGATTGAACAATGACAAGCCAATAATAAACCAGTTTTAATAAAATAACATGGATTGAACAAGGGCATTCCCTGTGGAACTGTTGAAAAGTGCTGTTTCATGGTGACTTTAACACAAATATTTACCTAAGTTTTTACATTTTCTGGTGTCAAGCCTAAATCTACATGGCATTTAATAGGAAATGCCCCAAAATATGAAGAGATTAGACATAAAGTTTGGAGTACTGTACATGCTCATACAGAGTTTGCCAGAGGGAAGCAATCTTTGTCGACAGTGCCGTATACGACACTGTCAACACAGATTACTTTTCACTGGCAAATTCTGATTTTTTAAACTTATTTTTAAGTATTTGGAGTGATTACATGTAGAAAAAGAATTGACTCCTATACCCCCCACCCCACCCCCTATCAGTTAGGATTTTTTTTTTTCTTGATCCAAAATGCATTTTGATGCATTTAGCACTTGGCACAGTCGTTATGTACAATTTTAAAAAGCCTAATCGGGCATATGATGATCTTGTTATCTGATAGTGTGTTAAAATATTTTTGATTGTCAAAATTTGTTTACATATCTTACCTTGTTACAATTTATGGGATAGTGTCCACATAAATTGTAGCATGGCAAATCTATACAGACTAAATAATGTCACTTAAAAAATTATAGGAAGCACTTCCACAGAATATGAAGTCTTTTTTTTGAGTACCATATTTACTCTATGTATTGGGACACTCTATGTATTGGGACACTCTATGTATTGGGACACTCTTTGGGACACTCTATGTATTGGGACACTCTATGATTTGGGACACTCTATGTATTGGGACACTCTATGATTTGGGACACTCTATGTATTGGGACACTCTATGATTTGGGACACTCTATGTATTGGGACACTCTATGTATTGGGACACTCTATGATTTGGGACACTCTATGTATTGGGACACTCTATGATTTGGGACACTCTATGTATTGGGACACTCTATGATTTGGGACACTCTATGTATTGGGACACTCTATGATTTGGGACACTCTATGTATTGGGACACTATGATTTGGGACACTCTATGTATTGGGACACTCCATGATTTGGGACACTATGTATTGGGAAACTCTATGATTTGGGACACTATGTATTGGGACACTCCATGATTTGTGACACTCTATGTATTGGGACACTCTATGATTTGGGACACTCTATGTATTGGGGCACTCTATGATTTGGGACACTCTATGTATGGGACACTCTATGTATTGGGACACTCTATGTATTGGGACACTCTATGATTTGGGACACTCTATGTATTGGGACACTCTATGATTTGGGACACTCTATGATTTGGGACACTCTATGTATTGGGACACTCTATGATTTGGGACACTCTATGTATTGGGACACTCTATGTATTGGGACACTATATGATTTGGGACACTCTATGTATTGGGACACTCTATGATTTGGGATGCTCTATGTATTGGGACACTCTAGGATTTGGGACACTCTATGTATTGGGACACTCTAAGATTTGGGACACTCTGTGAATTGGGACACTCTATGTATTGGGACACTCTATGTATTGGGACACTCTATGATTTGGGACACTCTATGTATTGGGACAATCTATGATTTGGGACACTCTATGTATTGGGACACTCTATGATTTGGGACACTCGATGTATTGGGACACTCCATGATTTGGGACACTCTATGTATTGGGACACTCTATGATTTGGGACACTCTATGTATTGGGACACTCCATGATTTGGGACACTCTATGTATTGGGACACTCTATGATTTGGGACACTCTATGTATTGGGACACTCTATGATTTGGGACACTCTATGTATTGGGACACTCTATGATTTGGGACACTCTATGATTTGGGACACTCTATGTATTGGGACACTCTATGATTTGGGACACTCTATGTATTGGGACACTCTATGATTTGGGACACTCTATGTATTGGGACACTCTATGATTTGGGACACTCTATGTATTGGGACACTCCATGATTTGGGACGCTCTATGTATTGGGACACTCTATGATTTGGGACACTATGTATTGGGACACTCCATGATTTGGGACACTCTATGTATTGGGACACTCTATGATTTGGGACACTCTATGTATTGGGGCAGTCTATGATTTGGGACACTCTATGTATGGGACATTCTATGTATTGGGACACTCTATGTATTGGGACACTCTATGATTTTGGACACTCTATGTATTGGGACACTCTATGATTTGGGACACTCTATGTATTGGGACACTCCATGATTTGGGACATTCTATGTATTGGGACACTCTATGATTTGGGACACTGTGTATTGGGACACTCTATGTATTGGGACACTCTATGTATTGGGACACTCTATGATTTGGGACACTGTGTATTGGGCACTCTATGATTTGGGACACTCTATGTATTGGGACACTCCATGATTTGGGACACTCTATGTATTGGGACACTCTATGATTTGGGACACTATGTATTGGGACACTCCATGATTTGGGACACTCTATGTATTGGGACACTCTATGATTTGGGACACTCTATGTATTGGGACACTCTATGATTTGGGACACTCTATGTATTGGGACACTCTATGATTTGGGACACTCTATGTATTGGGACACTCCATGATTTGGGACACTCTATGTATTGGGACACTCTATGATTTGGGACACTCTATGTATTGGGACACTCCATGATTTGGGACACTCTATGTATTGGGACACTCTACGATTTGGGACACTCTATGTATTGGGGCACTCTATGATTTGGGGCACTCTATGTATGGGACGCTCTATGTATTGGGACACTCTATGTATTGGGACACTCTGTGATTTGGGACACTCTATGTATTGGGACACTCTATGATTTGGGACACTCTATGTATTGGGACACTCTATGATTTGGGACACTCTATGTATTGGGACGCTCTATGTATTGGGACACTCTGTGCATTGGGACACTCTGTGCATTGTGACACTCTATGTATTGAGACACTCTATGATTTGGGACACACATTTTTTCCAGAAAACTATATTTTGTTTATGCTCCATAGTTTGGGACATTCAGGAGATTTGTTTCCAGTTGGCCCGTCACTAGTAGCAGACGACACTCATAAAAAATTTTTTGAGTAACTAAAAAGTTTCATTTTTTGCTTCCAAAACATAGCTTATGATCTCTCATTGGATCGAGCGCAATGCGCTCGTTCCAATGAGGGATCATAAGCTATGTTTTGGAAGCAAAAAATGAAAATATAAAAAAAAATTGGACGGCCTTTTTCATATACAGTGATGGAAAACGAATCACACACAACTTTATTCAGCATGAAATCAAGACCAGGCTGTGTTCTTTCCCCGTTTTCTAACAATTGGGAGACCTTTGAAAATAATTATTTTTGGCTTTCCCAATACATAGAGTAAATACGGTACCTTCACTTCATAATAAAGCCTGAATATGGGCTTCAAGCACACAATTGGCTGATGAAATAAAATGTGTCATTAATTTTGGAAGAGAACAATATGCCATTAATTTTGTCATGCAGCTGTATATTGTCTCTGTATTTTATTTATTTGACAGGTCTTTTTATGGTCCTGTTGGTACAGATATGACTGTTGCTGCACACTGTGCTGCGATAGCAGATTCTATATTGGTAACAGATCTCAAACAGGTGAGATAATGTAAATAATATCAAAGGAATTTTATTGTAGCAGATCAGGACATCCGTGGTTGAGAGATCAACAACTTCTGGACTATACCTCACATTGAAAGCAAAGTTTATATAGATCGGACTCGAAATGTAACCTGAGAGTGGTTAGGTTGTAAGGATTACTGTTAACCCTTCACCCAACGTAACAGGAAAAACTAGCCAGCCTTATTCACAAAAATCACCATTCCATTTTCATTATTTTTTAAAACTTTGGTCTTAAAAAAACATAGCTTATGAAACCTCATTAAAATGAGCTCGTTCAGACCCTTCCAATGAGGGGTCATAAGGTATGTTTTTGACGCAAAAAATCAAAAAAAATAGTTGTTCAAGATCTGCAAGTGTCGTCTGCCTTTCGGGTCAGGTAAAGGGTTAAAGTGTGAAACATAACTTGATGAAAGGCACATTTTTTTCATGATAAACGCTTGGATTGTATGTGAATTGCTAAACAAACAAATTATGAACAACAACCAATAAATTAAAATATATGAGTCCCCTCTCAAAATTTAAGATAGAAAAGTATTTAGAATAGCGGCTCAAGTCAAAAACAGAGGGGCAGAGGGTAGCCAGAGACCAGCCTTAAGGACGAAGGTATCCAGACAAAATACCCTCGGACAAAATACCCTAAAAAAAATACCCTTAGGACATAATACCCTCAATGGGTAGGACAAAATACCCTCGGACAAAATACCCTCAGATCAAATGTATATAAAGTTGGATTTGGGGGGGGGGGGGGGGCATTTTGGAGTAGACATATCTTTAATGTCTTTATCGACTGCACCCCTGGGGAGAGGTAGTACCTTTGTGAGAGGACCCAACCTCTCACACTGGTCCTCACCCGAGGGTTCAACCGACATCAGCCAAGAGACCATCATGACGCAACCGGTGACACCTGCCGAGTACCTGAAGCCGTTCCTCCTTCAACACGCCTAGACATGTGAGAATTAATCATCTACAGTCACTGGGGGGTCGAAAGGGGCTTGTTCCCCATACCGTCCCTGCGTGCCTTCGGCGCGTGAAACCATTCCTTTCGGGATGTCTTTATCTAGACAGCTTGCTAATTAAGAAGATGTTTATTCTATTAAAACAGATCAGTTGATCTCATACACAGTTTTCAAAGCAATAATGACTTCAAAAGTAGACAAAATTGCTACAATTGTAGATTAAATTAACCCTAAAAAATTGAAAGAGAAAAGATAGAATAAAGTTGTGGAAGAACCGAAACACTGATAGAAGAATGTAGAAAGTAATGGAAAAAATTCCAAGAGCCAGCTTGAGCCCCCCCACCCCCCCCCCCCCCCCCCCCCCCCCCCCCCCCCCCCCTCCTCCCCAAAATCCAACTTTATATTCATTTGGTCTGAGGGTATTTTGTCCGAGGGTATTTTGTCCTACCCATTGAGGGTATTATGTCCTAAGGGTATTTTTTTTAGGGTATTATGTCCTAAGGGTATTTTGTCCGAGGGTATTTTATCCTACAATCAAGGACGAAGTAGGTGATATCTTCACCTTTGCACTGCGCACTTTGCCTAATTTATATGTCTGGGCAAAATCAAAATTGCTTTGTGATTTTGAGAAGTTGATACAGGAAAAATGGTTTATCTTGAGTAATTTCAATGTAACCCTCAAATTTACTATTGAGTAACAAAAGAAAGGACATAAAAACTATTTTGTACTCTACCTTAGTTTGTTTTTTAACCCTTTACCTAACATGAAAAGCAGACGACACTTGCAAAAAAAAATTCTTGAATAACAACTAATTTTTTTCATTTTTTGTCTCAAAAACATAGGTTATGACCCCTCGTTGGAACGAGCTCGAAGAGCTCGTTCCAACGAGGGGTCATAACCTTCGTTTTTGAGACAAAAAATGAAAATATTTTGAAAATTAATTGGCGATATTTGGGAATAGCGCTGGCCGGTTTTGGCCGTTACGCTGGGTAAAGGGTTAAAAGAAAAGATTATAAACAAAATGATATAAAACTGAAAAAAATAATTCAATGAAAGTACTTCGTATGTCATGCCTTACTTCAATAAAAGTTATCAGAATCACAAGAAATATGATTTATTACACACCTGTGACTGTATTTTTCACGATCACATGGATTTTAGGGGCATGCGGTAATTTTAAACAGAAAGCTCTAGTGCGATCCGATAAAAAGTACCCTTCGCGTGCACAAGTTCTCTCGATAGACTGGTTCTCATAGTTTGCAACGTTCAGTGGAACATAACCAATGAGAACCATCGGCTATATTTATCTGTCGGAATTACCGATTCTCATACCAAAATGTTTGATGCACAACTGTGCTAAAAACGATTGAAAGTCAGGAAAGACACATGATCTCTGCCAAGAAATTGAACAGTGAAACTCAACCTTTGCTCCGTTATTGAAAACCGAGGAAAACTTGATTAATTTTAGAGCAAAAATGTCCAATTGGGTTCGATATTTCAGCCAGCCACTTGCAGTTGCACAGTTCCCATAAAATTTTATTACAATGTTGCCCTCACCGCTGCGTGCTGCCGACGAGTGATACGAGGTCTACTGTGTAATCCCATTCGATTCACTCTTCGGCAGTGAAGCAGAACGTTTGCCAACCCAAACATACTTTGAAGAGCATGTTAAGTTGAAGTAGTTCTCAGGAAGCAAGACTAAATCAATCTTGAAAACTGGTTGCCATGAAGCGGTAAAACAGACGGCGATATGCCGAATGTGCCTTGAGATGTTTGGCAGCTAGTACATGTAGTTACTGATTAACTATCACCAATTCCACCCTTACCAACCACACCTTACCACCCCCTCCATCCACACTACACTACTCGCTAGCTCAATAAAGTAAATAAATTCGGAAGAATGAAAAGCCTCGTTTTATAAGAAAACTCAGTAGTTTACTTTTGTGGAACCAATGTTTTTTTACGTTCTAGTGGGTGTTGCCTGTTGGGGCAACTGGTTTATTTTATTTTATTTTTTTTTTGCGGGGGAGGGGGGGGGGGGGGGGGGGGGTAGTAGGGAAAGTAGTATTGCTAAAATATGACTTTTTCTGGAGTTTGTACTGGGGAAATTAAAAAAAGTTACCAGCTACCCAGTACTGAAATTCTGAAAGGTCTTGAGTAGGGTGGGAATGAGACCACAATTTGGCACAAAGAGGGGAGGGGTGGTAAATACATGTGGTCTGATGAATGCAGTATATTGTTAATTTTATGAGATGACTTCCATGAAATTCAAAAATAATTATTAGAATATTTAAAACACAGTCAGTATGACAATATTTTCCAGACACAGATTGATGTGTATTTTTAAATGACTAGTTAAGAATTATTTGCTAGTATTTCTGTTTTACACAGAGGTATTATTTTGCTATAATTATCAGCAACAAAACTTAAATTGAATGTCACCTATATGAATTAGCTACATGGGTGTATGAGATGGGATAGGGATTGCGGCACTTTCATCCCCCTTCATCAATAAGCGGCTAATTTTGCAGTTTTCATTGAAAGGGACTGGTATTTTCAGAACAGATTGTTCAGAGGGAGGGGGTATTTTTATAATTTTGGCAAATATCAGGGTGGTGGGCAGATCATTTTTATAGGCAAATTCGAGGAAAGGGTCTGCATTTTGATTTTGAAACAATAGTTCAGGGCAGTTTGATTGGTCAGCCCCCATCCCCAAGAAAATGTCCAAAAGCCTATCATTAGTCACATTCTATCAGTCCTCTTTAAAACTTCTTACTAAATGCAAATTCAGAATACCAAATTCCAAATTTAAGATTGACAAGATATTGGAGCAGACACATAAAAAAATATTTTGTTTTGAAACCAGATACCAAGAAAAAAATATTGACAGAACCGTTCAGATAACAAACTGGTGAAGTATAGTTTTATTACTAGCACAAAATAATGTAAACATTATTTAATCTTTGAAAATATTATCAACCAAAATAAGTTGGAGCTTACTGTGAGAACACCCCCCCCCCCCCCCCTTATTTCTCTTTGAGCCTCTGACTAAGACTGCTGGATACTCATTTCATTAACTTTCGAGAAAATGTTGTCAGGTTATAGATGGGTGGGGGGGGGGGGGGGTGGTAAAAAAAAGGTGTACAAACTAAATTACTTGTGGAGACAAGACATGACATTTTCTTGCAGTTATTGTGCAATATATTTCTCCCTTTGTATACATGCATATCTGTAGTAAATGTGTACAACCTGAAGCCTTTATTTTGTAAGTGCAGCCCATTTCAAACAAAAGTTATCAAGACTTGAGGTAAATAAAAAGAAGGCTAAATTTCAAGTCAGAAACTTTATAATATTGAAAAATAAAGTGCTAACTTACCAAGACTGCAAAGTTCACTCAGAATGGAATCTCAAACTGCCTCAGTTACTCTGAACGATTGAAATATAGCCCCGGGGGGTTAATTTATTGCACAAAATGTCTTTTCTCGTCCAATGTGTACTTTTGTTACAGTGCAGAACAGAAATGACTGATGTCCTCATGCGATAGGCGATAGCCTAGACTAAGTGGCAGTAGTGCATGTAAAGTCAAGCTGAGTTCAAACTTCTATTTTAGTTTCACTTTCATAGTTTCAGTTTAAAAAGCACGAAATTTAAACAGAGCGGCCTGTTCGCGCCGTATTTAAATTAAAATCCTTGTACATTTTCCATCCTCCAGATATAATGATGCTTGCACACACACTTTTGAAAACACATTTCAGACCTCATAATTTGTGACGTCTGATATGATGAACGAAATCTTTTGAGTTTTAAGTGGCCGGACCCTGCCGGATCGACATTTTTGGGGGAACAAAATGAATCAACAGCGATTCTACAAGTGGCAAGGTCAAAGACTTAAGACTGGTTCTCTGACAAAATTGCCCGTTTCTCTCTAAAATTCTTTCAACCATTCAAATCGTCGACTATTTAATTAAATTAGCGATTAATTACAGTGAATTCTTTTTCAGGGTTGGGTGTGTAATAAATACAGAACCACACTTATGTTTGAATGGGTTAACGATTACTGAACTCGAGCGTGTGGCGCTGGGATAACCACTCGAGCCTACTGGCTCTCGTGGTATCCCTGCGCCACTCGCTCTCGTTCAGTAATCGTTAACCCATTCAAACATAAGTGTGGTTCTGTATATTTGTGCTATGTTTCTTTTATTTCACTGGCATTTGGGGTTGGAACGATAAATCAGAGGGGCAGTTTTTGCTGTATCTTGAAGCGATGTCTAATTACCGAAATAAACACACCAGTTGCATATTATTCCTTCAAAACCATGGAATGAGCTGAATGACTCCTTAAAAATAAGGAAATGCTGATTTCTGCTAAAATGTAGCTTTTCTTGTAAATTTTTCCATTTTGACAAAGCCCCAAATTTCACTGAGAGGTGGGGTCATGGTCTAAGATCAGAGGGACCATGCTAGTGAAGGGAGGGGTGTGGAATCTCAGGAAAAATGCTTGTACTGAAGGCAGGAAATCATAAAAATTCTTTTTAAATTTGGGGGTGGGAGGAGCAAGTGGGATTTGGGGTAGGGTGTAGGGACCTTCGCTCCCTAGGCATCCCATGGCTCCACCACTGGATCCCACTAACTTGATTTTTAGTGTTTGACTGGTCTACTGCTGAATTTTGAAATATTAAATTAAATTCTCTTCTCAGCATTTCATTCTTTGGAAATTTCACTTCTCCCCAAAGTTCTCTCACTTTTCTCTATTTTTCTGAGAGGGAGAAGTCACTTCTCCCTAAAATTAACTCCTAGGCTGATCACTGGGGGCAGCATGAACAGATCAGAGCTGACAAGGACCAGAATATTATTCAATGGTCACCATTGCATAGAGAAAACCCAGAACTGTATCTCAAGAGAATACACATATATATGCAATGTGTCTCATTCTGTGAGAACTCCCAATATGAGTTTGGATGACCTTGCCCTCGAAGATAAGAAGCAGCCTCGATATCAAGGAATATGGCAATTTAATAAAATACTTTCAGTTAGATACCCAGCTCAACATGGATGAACATTTATAAATTATTTATCCATTTATTGGTCACCAAACTGAGAGGCAAAAGCACTTGAAAGCAAAACTTTCACTCTCCTTACAACTATGTTTGGTGAGTTACGTCAGGGTTCCCATTTTCAATGGACAATGATAAATAAGGTCTCCCAGGTGTCATTTATATCACAAATGTTTGATTTTTGTTGAGTATTTTCTCTGAACAATATTGATTTTATACACCATCTATAGCTTTAAATATATACTTAAGGAAAAAAGAAACCAAGTTCAGTTTTGGTAATATAATTTTTTTTTATCCGTAGACTAAATGTAGTAAAATTTGACACATAGCTACCTCAGTGTACTGTCTAAAGAGTCTTTGGTTCGAATTCATTCAACCATGACCACGTGCGATGCTGCATGCTTTCAACAGATTTTTCAACAAAGTGTTCATCCAGAGTACTTCCATGTGCTGTGGGCTTGAAATCCATACCAAATCGAAGTTTTGAACAGTACACATCAATTGCACAACATTTCATTTCAACTCAATTGAAAAGCAAAATGCCACGATTGTCCAAAGTTGATAGGGGTAGGGCAGTTGCTCTAAGTATGCATGGTTTTTTGCAACATCTTGTCGCTCAGCAATTTGGGGTCCATGAGTCAACTATAGGTTGTTTAGCTAGGCATCTCAGAATCATAGGAAGATTAGCTGACCGTCCCAGTAGCCGACGTCTGCGTGTTATGCCCCCCACGTCAAGATAGAGGCATACATCTCTCACACCTCCATAACCAATTTTAGATGGCAACGGAGATGGCAAGTCAGGTTACGTCGTCACATCAAGACAGAGGCATCTCTCACACCTCAGTAACCATTTTCAGATTGCAGCGGAGATTGGAAGTCAGGTTGTAGGCACTCATGGTTGCCGAGTGTGTCCAAGGACAGTTAGGAATTGGTTGTGGGAGTTCAGTTTAAGGCCACAATGTCCCTACATTGGTCTGCAACTTACACCCAGGAGATGTCAGCGTCGATTGCAATGGCTGTGGGCACATGCACCAAATCTGTTTCACTTGGCCCACTCTAGACGTGTGTTGTTCACTGACGAGTCTTGGGTCACGTTTAACAGGTCAGATGGACAACAACGTTGCTATCGAGTTGAGATGAGCGATATTCTGATGCATGCGTTAAAGAAAACGACAGATTCGGGAAGAGTCTATTGTGGTTTTAGGGGTATTTTTCATGGTGTGAAAACACCTCTCGTGGTCATCCAAGACAATCTTACAGCCGCAAGATATCGGGATCAGGACCTCATGCCTCACATCCTCTACTTACCCATGCACATTAACATTACACTGCAGCAGGATAATTCGTGGCCGCACATTGCTAGGGTTTGTCATGACTTCCTCAGCCAAAACAATGTCCCAATTCTCGATTGGCCACCTTCCAGTCCAGATTTGTCCCTAATTGAGCATTTGTGGGACCAGAGGGGTGGGGGTCAGGAAGCACGTCAGTGTCCCAAACAACGTTGCAGGCCCTTTTTTAGGAGTGGAATAACATCCCACAAAGGACCATAAACAACTTGCTGGGGTCAGTGGTAAGGGGAGCTAGAGTTAGAGCAGTGACTGAAGCCCGGGATGGGCACACACTGCTATTGATTTTGATCAGGAAATGGCATACAGTACCCATGTTTAAATGTTATCCATACAGATGCCTGTGTTCAGACAACAAAACTTGTGTAACGGATTTGGTAACAGCAGTTGAAATATAATATACAACAGAAGTTCTAAATTACTCTGTTATAATTTGTCTGCTCATAACAGAGGTGTAATTCTATTTTGTTTGCTACAAGTCATTTCCATGTTTAAAATGAATTGATGTACCTTATTGGTACTATTAAAGATCCCAGGTATATGAGTGGCAGAAAGATGAATATTTCTCTCGTGTGCCCCGAGAAAAATGGTTTTACTGAGCAAAAATAATTTCAGATTGGGATCCCAGGTCTATGAGTGGCAGAAAGATGAATACTTCTCTCATGTGCCCCGAGAAAAATGGTTTTACTGAGCAAAAATAATTTCAGATTGGTTCCCCCATGCAGTTAATATAAGATACAACAGTAGTGTTATCAGATTCAATACAAATATGACAAGAAAAAATAAGCACACAATTCCTGGAGTCCTAGAAACATCGCTTTCAGTTCTAAAAAAATTATATGATCTAAATGTGAATATGTCCATCTGCCATGAGCAATTTTGTTTCCACAGACTGCACCCCAACCAGCCAAGGATGCATCTGTTTGGATGGTAATGGAAATGTCAGCCGGCCGTATGAGCTGCCCATTCATTTTATGCACATTTTGTCTAGGAGGCATTATTTTTGGAAGGTGTTTTTTGAGGCACCAGTGGCTTTCCGCAACCAGACTTATTATACTTGGCCTTGTCGAGTCTGTTATTAGCTCACCTGAGCGAAGCTCAAGGGGAGCTTTACTAATCACTTTCCGTCCGTCGTCCGTCGTCGTCGTCGTCCGGCGTTAACTTTACATTATCGACTTCTCCTCCTAAACCACTAGCCCAATTTTATTCAAATGTTGGCTAAATGTTTATTACCTAATGCCAATTCAGATTTGTTCAAATGAAGTTGCCCCTCCTCCTGGGTGGTGCCACGCCCCCAAGGGGCACCAAAATCTTTGTAAATCTTCTTCTCATGAACCAGCAGTAGCAGAGACTTGATATTTGGTGTGCAGCTTTCTTTTGAGGTGTAGACTCAGATTTGTTCAAGAGAAGTTTGTGGCGCTATACTTGGCGTCGTTATGGGAGGGACAAAATTTTTTGCCCCGCCCAAAATTTCTATTTTCCAAACCGAGAGGCTGATTTGAACCAAATTTTATGTGAGGGCTTATTGGGTCATGAGTACTTGATTTATGCAAAAAAAAATTTTCCTGCAGCCCCGTGGGAACCGCAGGAGCTAAAAATAGAAAAAAAATTTAAAACGCCCATATCTCCAAAACTGCACGGCACTGAGAATTTTTATTTGGTGTGCAGCTTCCTTAGGACCAACAGAAAGGATTGGTAAAAAAAAAATTGCCATCGGTTTTATCATAGGGTACAGTTTCGGGACTTTGAAAAAGTGCTGAGTCAGCACTTTTTTAACACTGTAGGCAATGGGAAAAACATTAAAAAATCTTCTTCTCCAGATCCAGCAGGCAGAATCTTTTGATATTTGGTATGCAACATTGTAGGGTGGATCTGATTCAAGTTTGTCCAAATCGGCCCCCTGGGTTCATATTTGGGCTCAGTATAGGAGCCCGATTTCGAACTTAGTGCATTTCAGGCAAATTTCTTAAAAAATCTTCTTCTCCAGATCCAGCAGGCAGAATCTTTTGATATTTGGTATGCAACATTGTGGGGTGGATCTGATTCAAGTTTGTTCAAATCGGCCCTCTGGGTTTATATTTGGGCTCAGTATAGAAGCCCAAAATTTGAACTTACTGCATTTCAGGCAAAATTTCTTTGAAAAATCTTCTTCTCCAGATCCAGCAGGCAGAATCTTTTGATATTTGGCATGCAACATTGTAGGGTGGATCTGATTCAAGTTTGTTCAAATCGGCTCCCTAGATTCATATTTGGGCTCACTATAGGAGCTTGAATTCGAACTTAGTGCATTTCAGGCACATTTCTTCAAAAAATCTTCTTCTCCAGATCCAGCAGGCAGAATCTTTTGATATTTGGTATGCAACATTGCGGGGTGGATCTGATTCAAGTTTGTTCAAATCGGCCCCCTGGATTCATATTTGGGCTTAATATAGAAGCCTGAATTCGCACTTAGTGCATTTCGGGCAAATTTATTAAAAAATCTTCTTCTCCAGATCCAGCAGGCAGAATCTTTTGATATTTGGTATGCAACATTGTGGGGTGGATCTGATTCAAGTTTGTTCAAATCGGCTTCCTAGTTTCATATTTGGGCTCACTATAGAAGCTCGAATTCGAACTTAGTGCATTTCAGGCAAATTTCTTAAAAAATCTTCTTCTCCAGATCCAGCTTCAGAATCTTTTCATATTTGGTAAGCAACATTGTGGGGTGGATCTGATTCAAGTTTGTTCAAATCGGCCCCCTGGGTTTATATTTGGGCTCCGTATAGGAGCCCAAATTTTAACTTAGTGCATTTCAGGCATATTTCTTAAAAAATCTTCTCCTCCAGATCCAGCAGGCAGAATCTTTTGATATTTGGTATGCAACATTGTGGGGTGGATCTGATTGTGATTCATGAACGTATTTATTTGTAAAGTTGATAGACTCTTAGACAAAATTTGCAGAAAAGATCTACTATAGAAGGGGTGGTATCCAGGGTGAACCGTTTACCCAAATCTAGCAGTACTAATGCATTATTCACACAAATCTCCGTTCAAATTTTATGACCCCTCATTGGAACACACGCATTCAGCTCATTCCAACAAAGGTCATATGCCATGTTTTCGAGACAAAAGAATAAAAATTTTAGTTATTCATGAAATTTTTAGGCAACTGTTGTCTGTTATTCACATTGCTTCATGAAATTTCAGTACTTTTAGAAGTTACCTCAGTAATCAAGGGTTAATTCCCCTTAATTAAATGTCGCCTCTTAAAAACAACCACTTTGCATATCTTACCTTTTTACCAGCATAACTGCCAAAACTTGTCAGCATTCTTCGCAAAAATCGCTATTCAAATTTTAATTTTTGTCTCGTAAACATACATGTACTTATCGCTTGTAAATACCCCATTGGAATGAGCTTTTTGAGCTCATTCCAATGAGAGGTCGCACACCATGCTTTTTGAGTCAAAAAAGCAATTTTTTAGTTATTCCAGAATTTCGTACGTAAAACACAGCTTTATGACTTCACATTAAAATGAGCTCTCTAAGCTTGTTCCAATCAACATTCACGCACTATGTCTTTCACACAAAAAATAAAATTTTCCATTTATTCAGGAATTTTGTTTGCAAGAACACTCTTACCCCCCCCCCCCCCCCCCCCCCCCCACACACACACACACACACACACACACACACACAAACACAGACACACACATCTAAAAGTTCGGCAGCAAAAAAACAGTTACTTCAATTTTTAAATGCATTATAGGAACAACTTGCCTAATCAAATTTAAATACTTTTGCATCATTCTGTATCTAGAACAAACCATTTACCATATCTTTACGCAAAATTCTCCAGCATCATTCACAAAAAAACACCATTATTTATATATTCACATTTCTGTCTCAAAAATATACCTGATCTTCCCATACCCCTATTGGAATAAGCTGTTTGAGCTTGTTCCATTGATGATAAAAAAAACTAATATTTTGGAAAATTTGTGAAAATTTTTGTTTTCTTGCATGCAAATATGTACATGTAGCACATGGAAGATATCCACAGTTGGGGAGAGATGTCCAAGGCTATCTCTTCACATTCCTTGTTTGTGCTTCATGCTAAACCAGTTTGTCTGCAGAGATAAATTTGCTTTATTAAAAATCATTGGAGATTGTCCACACACCAATGATTTTAAATAAAACTAATTTTAGGTAACAAATGTTGAACTTCAAACAAAATCTATCACTCAACCAGTTAATGTTGATGAGGCATGACATGGTGAAGGTGACCTAAAATACTTCTTAGAGTCACTTTGTCAGGTGAGCGATTAAGGCCACGTGGGGCCTCTTGTTTAATTCTAATATAGTCGACAGTATTTCGTGAAGGACTGCAGGAGTATCTGAAATGGGTATTGTGACTGTGTCACATTTATTACCTGAATCAGGACTTACAGTTTTATGTTTCTTTGCATGTATGTCTTCAACAACCAGTTCAGTTTTATCATCTGAAATGGAAACAGTTGGATTATTTCCCTTTTGTTTACGCTTCCGTTTCGCTTTTTATCAGAATGTCTGGAATATTTGTGGTGGAAAGTGGCTTAGCCACGACAGACACACTCATTTAAGTTTTTCCTACTGGATTTAACTGCATCGTGATCAGTTGTATAACCCCTTAAACTGCTCTCCTCTGAATCAGAGACAAAAAGACTTAATAGCATTGTCATCCTGCCCATGAGCTTCGCTTTCATGGCGAATGATATTGGCATTCAAATTCAGTGGATCATTAGAAACAACACAGGTTGAGGAATGTTTTCAAGTTTATTCATTATATTCAAGTACTAAAAAGTGAATGAAAAAATAACGCGATCCATGCGACTCGTCAACAAAAGATGGGCCATTCTTTGTGACACAGACTTTTATACCCTGCAATCAGCCAACCATGAAATCTCATGATTTAATCACTCTGCACTTCAAATAGAGATCAGGTGTGTAATTTGGACAACATAATGCTACTTAGACTGAGTTTTATGTGGGAAAGAATCAGGTTTTTTGGGAATACAGCAGTTCACTATTTGAAAGAGGTAAAAACTTGTTTTGGCTGTAATAGCAAAATATGACCATGAGGCTACTTGATAACGGCATGTGTGGTGGCATTGCCATTTGTTACATAACACAACTATCTGGAACGAATAGGAATTTTTTCTTTGCCTCAAATTTCATGACCTGCATATTTCCTCTAAGATGCCAGATTCTGGTAATGTTGTTCCCTGTTTCATGCTAATCATCCCTGTTTCATGCTAATCGTGCAGCCGCCATATGTTCGCAGGTCACGATTGTTCAATTGACAGGTCTTCTGGTTCAATACCAATGGCGTGCTGAGTCAGTTTTGCACAATTCATTTGGAAAGCGCTCAGTCCAGTAACCAATTTCTTCAGAACTGTACTTATTGCAAATGTGTGACAGGCAGGGCAGAAAATTTAGCGCGAATGTTCTTTTCAATCTTGTGAGAATTATGTGAAAACAAATTAATGCACAACTTTGAACAATGAAAAAAAATCTTTCTTGGACATTCAAATTTCCAGGTAGCAAATTGGTCTAAATGTATTCATGCTGAACAGTCTTGGACATAACAAAATGTCATCTCCCATCTCAATGACAACTGACGAAGATTGACCCAGTGTATCCCAGGTCTTATATGGTGCTTTTCCTATTAACTCTTAACCTGGTGAGTACTTTTAAAATATTTTTTACCACATCTAGTCATGGCTGCTATGAAGCAGCCATGACCAGATGTGATGAAAAATTCATATGAATTCAACTCAAGGAATCATTGGTCGAGCATAGAATCCAGTATACAGTGGAACCCTGTTAATTGAATAGCTACTTTGCCAATGAAAATTATTCAATTAACAGGAGTATTCATTTAACAGGGATTGTGTCACTTTCCTGTATTCTAGAGATAAACTTAGCATTTATTCTATTATATCTTGTTTGACAGAGCTCCATGAGCTCTGTCAAACAAGATATAATAGATTAAATGCCTGTATTGGATGTACTGAGGTCAAATAGGTCTATAAACATAGGAAAACTGGGGAGAGTCAGGGTAATTTCTTGACAGGTTACAAGATTTTTTATTCAATTAACAGGAGTTTACTCTGTAACCTATATTCAACTAACAGGTCAAATTTGTACTGAAGGTATGGGAAATGGTTTTGTGGTTGGAATTTATATTCAATTAACAGGGATATACAGTTAAGAGATATCCAATTAAGTGGGCTCCACTGTACAAGGGAGAATTTGGATAAAAGTGCTCAAATGATACTTATTTCACTGCCAACTATTCCATGCAAGTAAATAAACTAATAATATGGTATTATTGGACAAACAAATTGGATGTTTTTTTTATTAACCCCCCCTCCCAAAGTTTCAAGGAATATAGCTGTAGCACTCACTGTCCGTCCATCCTGATAATGGGATTTCAGCACTCACTCAATTAAAGTACCAGTTGTTGCTACATTCAAGAGAGCACATGTGCAGGTGTATGGAAATTCTCTTTGCAAATATTATGCTTTGGCCAGAGAGACAGTTGTCTTTTGACAAGAACAAGATGATGGTGTGTATGTATGATGTAGGGCCTAACGGTATTCCAATTTATATTACCGAGTACGGTATTTTTTTAAATACCATGATATGAGTAAATATCGAGTATTTATGAACTGACAATTCTTGTTTGGTTTGTTTATTAAGCTTTGTATAATAAATCAAGCAATAAATATAACAATATAAAGCACTTTTTTATGCAGCTTCAGTGAACATTAAGCCAATTATAGCATCGCACAAACAAGCTAACATTCTTCAGTAAATAAATCGCAAAACAAACATGGGCCAATTTTTTAGCTCACCGAAGGGAGCTAAACTTATCACTTGCCGTCCGTCTCCGTCGTCGTCGTCCGTCTTCGTCCATCCGGCGTCGTGAACATTTTTCAAATGACTTCTCCTCTGAAACTGCTAGGTCGATTTGCTTGAAACTTGGTATGGATGTGCATTACCATATGTCAATTCAAGTTTGTTCAAATGAAATGGACATGCCCACTTGGGGCTCCATAGGGGGCATAACTCTGATAGCACCGTATGAATTATAGAAAAATTATTAAAAAATCTTCTTCTCCCAAACCAGTGGGCAGAATATTTTGATACTTGGTATGCAGCATCTTGATATGGGTCTGATTCAAGTTTGTTCAAATCGGCTCCCTGGATTCATATTTGGGCTCACTATGGAGGCCCAAATTCGAACTTAGTGCATTTCAGGCAAATTTCTTAAAAAAAATCTTCTTCTCCAGATCCAGCAGGCAGAATCTTTTGATATTTGGTATGCAACATTGTGGGATGGATCTGATTCAAGTTTGTTCAAATCGGCCCCCTGGATTGACATTTGGGCCAGTATAGAAGCCTGAATTCGAACTTAGTGCATTTCAGTCAAATTTCTTAAAAAATCTTCTTAACAAGATCCAGCAGGCAGAATCTTTTGATATTTGGTATGCAACATTGTGGGGTGGATCTGATTCAAGTTTGTTCAAATCGGCCCCCTGGATTCATATTTGGGCTCACTATAAAAGCTCGAATTCGAACTTAGTGCATTTCAGGCAAATTTCTTAAAAATCTTCTTCTCCAGATCCAGCAGGCAGAATCTTTTGATATTTGGTATGCAACATTGTGGGGGTCGATCTGATTCAAGTTTGTTCAAATCGGACCCCTGGGTTCATATTTGGGCTCAGTATAGGAGCCCGAATTCGAACTTAGTGCATTTCAGGCAAATTTCTTAAAAAATCTTCCTCTCAAGATCCAGCAGGCAGAATCTTTTGATATTTGGTATGCAACATTGTGGGGTGGATCTGATTCAAGTTTGTTCAAATCGGCCCCTGGATTGACATTTGGGCTCAGTATAGAAGCCCAAATTCGAACTTAGTGCATTTCAGGCAAATTTCTTCAAAAATCTTCTTCTCCAGATCCAGCAGGCAGAATATTTTGATAATTGGTATGCAACATTGTGGGGTGGATCTGATTCAAGTTTGTTCAAATCGGCCCCCTGGATTCATATTTGGGCTCACTATAAAAGCTCGAATTCGAACTTAGTGCATTTCAGGCAAATTTCTTCAAAAATCTTCTTCTCCAGATCCAGCAGGCAGAATCTTTTGATATTTGGTATGCAACATTGTGGGGTGGATCTGATTCAAGTTTGTTCAAATCGGAACCCTGGGTTCATATTTGGGCTCAGTATAGGAGCCCGATTTGAACTTAGTGCATTTCAAGCAAATTTCTTTAAAAATCTTCTCAGGATCCAGCAGGCAGAATCTTTTGATATTGGGTATGCAGCATGCTTGGGGGTTGAGATTAAAGTTTGTTCAAGCCAAGTCCCTGGGTTCATATTTGGGCTCACTGTGGTAGCCCAAATTATAACTTAGTTCAAAATGTGGAATTTTCTTTAAAAATCTTCTTCTTCAGATCCAGCAGTCGGAATGTTTTGATATTTGGTATGCAGCATCCTTAGGGGGGTGAGATTCAAATTTGTTCAAGCCATGTCCCTAGGTCCATATTTGGGCTCACTGTGGGAGCCCGAATGATAACTTAGTTCAAAATGAGGAATTTTCTTTAAAAATGTTCTTCTTCAGATCCAGCAGTCGGAATGTTTTGATATTTGGTATGCGGCATCCTTAGGGGGGTGAAATTCAAATTTGTTCATGCCATGTCGCTAGGTTCATATTTGGACTCACTGTGGGAGCTTGAATTGTAACTTAGTTCGAAATGAGGAATTTTCTTAAAAAATCTTCTTCTTCAGATTCAGCAGTCGGAATGTTTTGATATTTGGCATGCAGCATCCGTAGGGGGTGAGATTTAAGTTTGTTCAAGCCAAGTCCCGGGGTTCATATTTGGGCTCACTGTGGGAGCCTGAATGATAACTTAGTTCAAAATGAGGAATTTTCTTTAAAAATCTCCTTCTTCAGATTCTGCAGATGAATGCTTTTGATATTTGGTATGCAACATCCTTCGGGGGTAAGATTCAAGTTTGTTCAAGTCATGGCCCTAGTTCATAAAATTTGTCTCTCATGACTTCATTCCTTTGTTGTGTTGATGAACCATGTCTAACTGAATGTGACCCCCAAATACTACTTTGAACCACTTTGGCCGGTGAGTGATTAAGGCTCTTTGGGGCCTCTTGTTTTTTATTCTAATGATGCTCATTGACCTGAGCAACTCTTCCCATTGTTTGTATATAATAGTCACTGTCGTAACAATCGTCAAACATTCGAATGGCTTATTTCTAAAGCAAAGTTCATCACAAGCACTGACCAAACTTCAGAACCCTTGATTTTATTACAACCAATTATTACACTGGGGAGTAAGTCACAGATCTGTTTCGAATAGAATAGAAGAGGCTTTTTTTATTAATCAAAACACTTGGTGCAGTTCATTCAATCAGTATTAGAAAAATCAATCAATCATTTATGACAAGCAGCCTGTGGAAGATCCCTCGAAATGATTGGCTAGCTTTACATGCTTCATATTTCCCATTTTCGTTTTGAGAATGCGTGTGATGAATTGAGATGAAGTTCAAGTAAAAAAAGTTCTGTTTATCATCAGTTTGAGAAAACTGACATTTCTAATTGACAGTATTATGCCTCATGTTTGTAACATCAACCGTGATTGCTTAATTCAACACCTTCTAAAAGTCATAGTACTGGAGTTTTGGGGCAAAACATGGGTATTATCGGAACGTTTTTCGCTGGAGACAAGAGAACGAAGAAAATGTAAGCTCCACTACCATTGATCAGCGTCGATTACGCACGCTGGCGCTGTGTCTGATTAACTTTTTTCATCACCGAAAGACACAAACTTACCAACAAATATATCATCTGCAGTGGGTGTGTTTTTAATTTTAACTGAAACAATGAATTCAAAAGAATCAGAAATATTAAAAACTCACGTGTTGTTCACCACTTCAGTGAATCCTGAATATGAGTTGTGACTTCAGTCAAGTATATTTCCACAAGTTTAGTACTCCTCGACCTCACTAAGCCTCCACCTGAGCCCTCAAGTTCAAAATAAATTGTTTCACTCCGCTTAATTCTAACAACTATCGCCGTCAAAGAAACATGAATTTATATTCCATTAATTTATACCACTTATCACACAAGCATTAACAATGAAATATAACATGAACAGCCTGATGCAGTTGTAAACACTGGCATTTGGTGATATAGAAACTCCCAAAGCGACGGCACTTGTGACAAGTCATTTTCGAAGAGACGTCATTTGTTCGAAATGACGTCATGTTTTTGGATTCGACTACATTGTTGTTACAAGATTGATGGCATTTTGCAGTTAACGCTTAACAATGAAAAGTTATTTTTTGTTCGGCATAATAAAATAATTAGAACGTTTCTTTTCATGTTCTATCAGTCGATAGTAACTGAGTTTGTGTGTAGGGCTGTCGCAACTATCATTTTTTGTAATCGACTAATCGTGACCAGTAATCGACGGTTAGTCGATTAATAGTCGCTTTCCCATGATTTTTTAGCAAATCATTCTTCTGTTCGTAAAACTCTGAAAATTACAATGGCACCAGTGTGTTCAGACGAAGTGGGGTTGTGGGAACAACAAATCGGTCCCGACTGAAGCTACATGTAGTCCAATCTTGGACCCACAGTCCGTAATATAATTTTTGGGGTTGGTACGTCCTGTAGGACGTACCAACCCCAAAAATAATATTACTGACTGCGGGTCCAAGTTTGAACTAGATTGAAGCCGATGAATTAAAATGAATTTACCAAAGAACGTTCCTGCATATGTTTCCTTTCTGCAATAAGTTTCTCGAAATTTTGAACATTGAGATCTATGCATTCCCTCGTCAGTTGTTAAAATTGGATCTTAGTCTGAAGTTCCGAACTTTGAGAAGTGATCTGACGTTCTGACTTTCGTCATAATTTTGTCACTTCAGCGCTTTGGGTTTTCCAATGGGTGCATTCGTGTGTACAAGACTGGAGAAATTCAGAAGAATCTATTCTTCTCGAGTAGCTGTGAGTGTTCTTTCTTACACAGTCAGTGACAGTCGTACAGTCTTCCGGATATAAATGTTAACTATGGTTAGATATTTAAAGTTATTCACCTTCATTGATCATTCACCTCACAAAACAATGCAATTTAGCCCCGACGTGTAGTAGACGTGTACCACCTTGAAAATGAACGACGATTGACTAAAAATAAAAAACGTCGACTACTTCAATAGTCGACGGTTAGTCGACTAATCGAATAATCGCGACAGCCCTATTTGTGTGATTTCTGAAATAAAACCTTCAGCAGCTTTGTTGCTTCAGGTTTTATTTCAGAAATCGCACAAACTCAGGTACTATCGACCGATAGAACATGAAAAGAAACATTCTAATATTATAATATCGTGAAGGTTGGTATATCGAGTGAGTTGAAATTGACTTGGTACGGTATCGATACTGAAAAAATACGAGTTTTGATGAAATACCATGAAGCCCTAGTATGATGTACAAACCATTATTGTTACATGTATTTCTGGTGCTCTGAGTAAATCTTCTGTATTTTTTCATTGAAAAGAAATGCTTAAAATATGCATAAATTCACTGTGATAGACTAAATTCATGTGTACAATAACCCTTCAACTAACAAAACCGTTAGATCTGCCAGTACTAATCACAAGAAATAGTTCAAATATTTTATTTTTCATTTTGTCTTTCAAGCCATGTTTATGGCTCCTGATTGGAATAAGTTCATTCAGCGCTTGTTCCAATGAGAGGTATTAAACTGAGCTTTTGATAGAAAAATTAGAATTTCGACATTATTTATGGATAAATATTAGTTCTGTCATCTGGTGTGTGTGATAGGTAAAGTGTTGTGGCTTAACAAAGTTGAACATTAAAACAAGAATTTATGGTGGATATTCTTTAATTGTAGGATACAAGATTCCCCGATGGAGTGGGTCCAGGAAATTTACAAGCACATAGCGTATTGTGTTTACCAGTGGTTCTGTGTACAGATGATCTAATGGGTGAGTGCTTTCTCCAACACTTTCATCAAACCATTTTCATCCACCATCAGGTGGCTATTGTTGTAGCGTGTATAATTATACCCCCGCTTCGAAGAAGTGGGGACTATATAGGAATCGCCCTGTACGTCCGTCCGTCCGTACGTCCGTACGTCTTTCCGTCCAGACAAATTCTTGTGTGCGCAACTCCTCCTACATTAATGAACCGATTTTGATGAAACCTTCATCTCTACTAAGTGAACATGTGTATATTCCAAACTTTTTAATCTGCAACAATTTTAACCAGGTTATCTCTCTTGAACTTTGATTTAATATGGGTTTCTACATGAAATTCTTGTGTGCGCAACTCCTCCTACATTTATCAATCAATTTGGACAAAACTTTTCAGACATCATCACTACTAAGTGAACATATGCATATTCCAAGATTTTTGATCTGCGACAATTTTAACCAGGTTATCTCCCTTTGACTTAGATTTATTATGTCTTTCCGCTCTAACAAATTCTTGTGTGCGCAACTCCTCCTACATTAATGAACCAATTTTGATGAAACCTTTCAAACATCATCTCTACTAAGTAAACATGTGCATATTCCAAACTTTTTGATCTGCGACAATTTTAACCAGGTTATCTCTCTTGAACTTTGATTTAATACGGGTTTCTGCATCAAATTCTTGTGTGCGCAACTCCTCCTACATTTATCAATCAATTTGGACGAAAGTTTACAGACATCATCACTACTAAGTGAACATGCGCATATTCCAAAATTTTTGAGCTGTGGCAATTTTAACTAGGTTATCTCCCTTTAACTTAGATTTATTATGGGTTTCTACATGAAATTCTTGTGCGTGCAACTCCTCCTACATTTATCAATCAATTTGGACAAAACTTTTCAGACATCATCACTACTAAGTGAACATGCGCATATTCCAAGATTTTTGATCTTCGACAATTTTAACCAGGTTATCTCCCTTTGACTTAGATTTATTATGTCTTTCCGTTCGAACAAATTCTTGTGTGCACAACTCCTCCTACATTAATGAACCGATTTTGATGAAACCTTTCAAACATCATCTCTACTAAGTGAACATGTGCATATTCTAAACTTTTTGATCTGCGGGTTATCTCTCTTGAACTTTGATTTTATTTGGGTTTCTGCATGAAATTCTTGTGTGCGCAACTCCTCCTACATTTATCAATCAATTTGGACGAAAGTTTACAGACATCATCACTACTAAGTGAACATGTGCATATTCCAAAATTTTTGAGCTGTGGCAAGTTTAACTAGGTTATCTCCCTTTAACTTAGATTTATTATGGGTTTCTACATGAAATTCTTGTGCGTGCAACTCCTCCTACATTTATCAATCAATTTTGACGAAACCTTTCAAACATTATCACAACTAAGTGAACATACGCATATTCCCAAATTTTTGATCTGCGACAATTTTAACCAGGTTATCTCCCTTTAACTTGGATTTATTATGGGTTTTCAAATGGGATTCTTGTGTGTGCAACTCCTCCTACATTAATGAACCGATTTTGAATACATGTTGCACATTGTAAATGTGTTTTTCCAAATGTAAACCATATATGTGTGGGCTCTTTAAGTATTCAGTGCTGTTCTGTGGAAGGCCACATGCAAATACAAATTTCAACAACAAAAAATGATCTTTATGTATACATTTCCTTATGGCCTTCGCCTACATGATCAGAAGTGCATTCCTCTAAAAACCCAAAGTGGGGGTATTAATCACCTTCAGTGATAGTTCTAGTTTTGTTTTACTTTCTTGAAACTGTATTTTTAAATTTCCTGAGACCACAGTATGATGTGATGATGACTGGGGGGATTAATATTATGAAATGTATGCGATTCAGACATCAAAGAATGACAAATGCAGTAATATTCAGACTTAATAATTCTTAATAATTTTCCTTTTGGTTGATGCTGTTTGACATTACAAACTTCAACACCATTTCAAAAAGAATCAAAATTTGTCAGTTTGCTGACTGACGTCAAAACACGAAACATTTAAGCAGCAAATGTTTCTCATAATGCAACTAGGAAACTAAACAGTTTAACTCTTATCCCTTTAAAACAGTGAGACTGTTTTCTGTCCCAGGAACATGATACATCATAATTTTATTAACTGGTAGAGTGCTGGAAGCCCATATTTGGGCTTTATTCTGAAATGCAGGTACCACAACTTGAAGGCTCATATGCAGTGTATGTGCTTTGTATTATCTTTGAAGTGATATTATTTAGTCTGTAAGGGTTTGCCTTGTTACAATTTATGGGAGAGTGCCCATAGGCACTCTCCCATAAATTGTAACAAGGCAAAGACATGTGTACAAGATTTGAGGACTGAAAATAATTTAGCACTCTACCAGTTAAGTAGAATGTCTGGTCAGTCAGGGTTTCCGCTACCAGGGCTGAGGGTCTGTCAATCGCACCCATTCCCCCACGATCATTTACTGCTAAAGCATAAAATCTGGTCAAAAAAACAAACAATATGACGCCATAAAATTCTAATCAAGATGCGGCCATTCCTTCCATAAAAGTTGACACATTCTGCAACTTAAAATTGTCAAGTGTCAATTTGGACAATATAGCTATTTTCTGCCATTTGCCGATTAGGTAAGATGTCACATGCCGATTGTATCGATAGCTTTGGGTATTTCCTCGAAGATTCGACATACTTATTCTCACAAAATCGTTCACACAAAAACATGAATCGCCGTCTCAGATGCAATGAAATGGCCTTCCGGCAGTGCTCAATTCTAAAATTTTCTTTGCCTGCCACATTCCCACGGGAACCCCGGGAAGTGAAGCAGTGCCTGTTCACTGCGATAAACAGGCTCTGTTTTACTGGTAAAATAGGACCCAGTCACCAATGCTTGAGAGGTGCAAACCCTCTCAGAAATGGGCAACATGGCTTATTAACGCTCACCCCTGGTCTTGAGTTGATACTCATGTTGTGGTCATGATTAACCATTGTGCAAAAATATGTGACCTTAAACACAAATAAATAAAATAATTCGCCCGCCGTGAACCATGATCGCACCAGGTGATAAGTGATTTTCCCCACTTACTGGACCCACTAATTTATTCCTAGTGAAAACCCTTGTTAAGTGAATGTGTGGAATATAGAATAATAGGGACAATTTTCCATTTTTGGTTTTTGTGAAAATAATGATCAAAAATGAATACTAAAGAAATAATAATTTATGAATAACTGGAGACAAATGTCACTAATTAATATTTTTCTGGTTTTATTCATTTTTTGTCTTCCAAAATTTATTTTATGACCCTATAAGAGGGTATTAAGATGCAGTTTAGAAGAAAAAAAAGTGAAAAAAAAACTGGAGAAATATTAATTAATGAATAATCGGAGACAAATGGTCACTAATTAATATTTCTTTTGTTTTATTCATTTTTTGTCTTCCAAAGTTTGGAAGAAAAAATGAATAAAACTGGAGAAATATTATTTAATAAATAATCGGAGACAAATGGTCACTAACTAATATTTCTCTGGTTTTATTCATTTTTTGTCTTACAAAATTTATTTTATGACTCTATAAGAGGGTAATAAGATGCAGTTTGGAAGAAAAAAAATGAGAGTTGACATCTTCCACAACTTTATCATATATTCTCGGAATAGGTTGTGTCTCAGTTAAAACTCTTTTTCGCATCTCACTCACTGCAGAGTCTATTAAAATCTTTCCAACATCTGGACTGTGATTGTGATAACCCGTCATTGATGTAAGGTTACCATCACTTGTTGTAGGTTTTGCAAGACATTTCAGGCCTCTACTTTTTTTCACATTTTCAGTATATTTTATTGTTAACTTGACAATTTGCAAATATTTAAAATGGTCAACAACAAGAGCTTGTTTACCTCTAGACGTTAGGATATAGTTAACCTCCTTCTCCATGATGTACCTAAGACTGATATTTGAAGATAAACTGAAGAAATATATAGATTTAGATTTCTTTTGAAGTCAGACATGTTAACTCTCCCGGAATGCCCGGGATTCTCCCGGAATTAGCTATCCCCTCCCGCCCGGGAGTCAATTTGGACCAAAAATCTCCCGGAAAGTCGACATACCAGACAAAAACTGAATCCACCAGCTTTTGTTTACAAATACAAAAGCATGTGCTCTACTCACAATGGCAAGGTCATTAAGTTTGTGTGAAACGTCACCACTTACGTAAGAACTGATGACCAATTCTCATTTCTGTCAATGGCCGTGTTGTGATTATTGCAACACGTTAGACAGGCAGATTAAATGAATTTGAGATGCAGGATAATTGCTGAAATTGATTATATATTAAAGGCACACCTTTGCTTGTATACAGGTAGCAGTCAAATCGAAAAATAAATTCCATACGTATAAAATCTTGTCCAATCGAAAAATGTGCAAAAATACGCACAAATTTATTGTGCATTATGGATTTCACTTTCAGATAATTATAGCCAATTTTGGAGACAAACGGCTCAAACATATGAGTTGCTGTAATTTTCAATATATTGGGAAAAATTTCCGATTCGCAATTTTATAAAGCAGGCTGTGAAAAAAATTATGTTTTTGGTGAAAAAAATCTCTAAAAAGTTGGTAATTTACGGCACTTGCACGTTTTTTCATTCGTAGTGATAAATGGACAACAAAATATTCCCGAGATGTTTCGTCCTGGGCTGGCTGTGGCATAATTTTGACGTTTCACTGAAAAATGACCACCCCATTCCAAATCCCCTTCGTAAATGACCAACTACTTCCAGTGAGTAACCGGTGTGGTTAGGTGGGGCGCTGGGCTTTGGAAGATCGAATTACCACAACAACCGGGCTCTGGGGTGTGCCTAAACACCACAGATCGTCGCAGGTTACCGCAGGTCGCCGCAAGTACCCATAATTACCCAAATGGATCCAAAACTTTCAACACAGCACCATAACTGATATAGTCCTGAAAAGGTCGAAAATATCTCCAAACATTTTGTACATAAAACCATTGAAATATGGATGTCATTGGAACAAGCTCAGATATTGGCACATGACCACATCCATATTTCTGATTTCTGTTTTTCTCTATATTTCTATGGTTTGGCTTTTGAAAGGACAAATTGTTCAAATAAAACACATTAGGGTGGAATGTTTAATATATGTGTGTGTGAGAAGGGGGGGGGGGGGGGGGGTAACATGGAAATTATTGATGTGATGCCCACGTGCAAAAATCTCACTGACAAGCATCCGAGTCTCACTGGGAGCTCATCAAAATCTCACTGACAGTCACCTCCAGAGGTTAACAGGTCTGGGTCACTCACCACCAGTTAGTAGAACGTTGACGTATGTTCCTTTGATGTATTGTTGTTGGGCTGTTTCCTGTTATGTGTGTGTGTGTGGGGGGGGGGGGGGGAGGGGGGTATTTGGTATTAATTTATATTTAAAATTGATCGATCCACACATGGTTTCTACGCGCAAAAAAAAATCTCCCTGAAAATCATGTTATCTCCCTGAAAATTTTCTTCAATCTCCCTGAAAAAAATTTTGGGAGGTTAACATGTCTGTTTGAAGTATGTCATCAAAGAATTTCAAAGATTCTTTAAAAAATAACTAAAAAACTTTCTATTCTACCCACTCTGACAGCTTTCTACATAGCTTGGGTTTCTAAATCCGTATAAACTGAAGAAGATATTCTTGTTAAAACAGCCAAACCTCTCACTGACAGTAATGATCATTAAGGCAGAAAAGAGCCAAACCTCTCAGTATACAGTAGACCATTGTTATAAAAACATTGACAGTAATGGTCATTATAGCTGAAAGCAGGCCAACTTCTCATTATACAGTAGAATATTGTTATAAAACACTTACAGTAATGGTAATTAAGGCAGACTTGACAACTAAGCTTCAATACAAGCTGGAAATATCACAAGCAAACGTGAAAAAAAGTTAAAAAAAAGTTAAAAAATCCATCAGAGAAATACATTGCAAATACTTATAAAATTTTAAAAAAGTTGTTGACCAACTGGGATTTGACCAACTGGAATTTGACCAAGTGGGGTTTGACCAATTCAGATTTGACCAACTGGGATTTGACCAAATGAGATTTGCCCAAATGAGAAGGAACCTTATTATTGTGTCCATGGAAATATTGCCCATCCGTGGAAAATGATCAGTCCATGTCCGCTTTATTTTTTCTATTTTTCACTTCATTAGCTTACTTCAATCAAACTACATCTGGCATCCAAAAAGCTTGAGTCAAAAGTAGGTACAGTAAAATCTTGATGACTCCGGTCTTAAGGACCAGGGAAATTACTTTGAGTTATTGAATGTTTGAATTTTCGAAAATAGGTGACTTGTTGATTTGCAGTCAGGGTTATGTTTGGGCGAGAAGGAGTTTTATATTAAGGTACATGTTATACAAGTAAAATACCAAATTATGTACTACCTGTAATAGTCCTGTATTTAAAATAAACTCAGAATTTTTATCATCATTTTTGTGGCCTGGGTCCTTCTCCCTTAATAAATCTCTAATTATGGGTGAGTTAGTTCATACTTCTAATATGTTTTGACCCCTAAGGTTATTCCCTTGAAAACTGGCTGTTAAACTTATATGTCATTCAGTTCCTCTTTGTTCCAATTAATCCTTGTTAATTACTTCTCACAAGATAATAAGCAGTGACATTGGTTAACAATGGTGGTCATACCATCATCATGTATTGTTTATACAAGCCGAGTTCAAGTTTTTGAGAAGTTTATTCAATGGAATAATTAGGTTGGGACCAACATCAAGAGATTGTAGGTTTCAAGATATCAAAGTTTGAGTATTTTTACACTGTATACCAATGGCCCAGACTTAGCTGGTGCTAACTCTAAAATATTGAGTGCCAAACACAAATTTTGCCACCCCCCCCCCCCCCCCCCCCCCCCCCCCAGGTTCCCCAAATTTGCATGCAAAACCGAAAATTAGAGTCCTCCATACATTTACTTTCTGCGCATGCGCATGCGCAAACGCAGACGCCAGGAAGTGACCGGAATTGGCACCAACATCATTCTTTGTTTGGCCCTCAGTCAGATAACAACAAACTGACTTCTGTGCTTTTAAATCACAGTTTATAATGATGCCAGACACAAATCAAAGGTTAATTTGGTGGATCCAAGAGCACAACTGGATGAAGGAAGGAAGAAACAGTGGTTTGAAACGTTCAGGGCTGTAACTTTATAATATTTATAAAAATTAGTTCATGTTTCCCAATTTCGAGACATGGACCTGACGTCATCATTATTGCTAATGATTTTTCCACTGTTTGTTAAGTATTCCTTCCCTACCCTTCCTTAAAGCCCCGCAGTTAAACTCCCAAGCTTTTTGGCTTGTTTTATTGAAATTTGTTTATAAAATTTCTTGGGAGTTAACGTGTTACACAGAATGTTTATTCTGTATATCCCCATGGTTATGTCCTCAACCTTGGGGTGTTTAGGCATTTTGGTCATGCATCATACATCCGATGTATCGTTTTTTTTTTCTAATGAAGATCTTGCTTTACATCGGATAGTTCAAACTCTGTTACTGACTTCGGGCTGTGTTGCCTGGGGTCTTGTTTCCGGTTTTCATTCTGACGTTGTTTACATTGACAACGCTTTGTTTATATATGTAGTTTCCTATTTATGATATGGTTAGGACTGTTGTAAGATACATTAACATTCCTGTAGTGTAGCAGTTAATATTTTGGATAGAAAAATAACTTTTGTCCACACTTGGGCTCTATTGGGATACATTTGGGCTCATCGTTCCCTTTGGGAACTTGAGCTGTTTTCAAAATTTTTTGAAACTTTTTTGTGTAAATTATTTTTTGATTTATATTTTGAATGTTATTATCTTTTTATAATATTTAATGTGGAGTTGGTGGGAGTACGATTGACTTATTTTAGTTCATTATGAAAGCATATTGCTCAATAAGCAAGGCGAGGAAGCCTTTCCTCTGATTTACATGTTGGTTGCCTTACTTGTGGTTGATGTAGTTGTGGTGGGAGGCACTGCCAGTCCTCTCGCCAAAAAGGTCGCTCTAGTTTTTTAGTTTCTATTTACAGAGGAACAAGAACATGGTGATGTTTACATGACGCCTTCAGAGAGGTGTGCTTCCGTCGTCACATTTAGATAGTCAATAAGAGCTAGCGGCTGAAGTGCTCATGATTATTAGACAGGGCAATAAATCACAGCGTGGTTTCAGATATCTGTCGCCAGCTAGCTCGACCAGTGAAGCAGTTACTCTGTCCGTGGGTACCGTGATGCCGGGTGTGTCTGTTGTGGTCGAGGAGAGTAGAAAGGGTAGAGCAAGCACTATAAAATAATATCAGGCTCACCCTGCGACGACGGAGAGGAAGAAGCCGGCAAGTTCAGCGGGAAGCTCGGCGAGGTCTGAAGGACCGGCGAACGAGAGAGCCCCCTCTCTTCATAACAACATCTGGGGCCAGATGTTGTGGTTCGGAACTTGCGTCAGTCCAGAGCATACTTCCACGCCTCCTGCCCGGGACGCTCTGTAAGTTCACAGCTGGGGTCGGCTATAATTACGGCTTCTTCTTCAGCATCTACCAAGCACACATGACCGCTCCTTGGCTGCGTGACTTCTGATATCCAGCCTGCATCGCCGAGAAGGTCCACTCTTTGCAAAGAAGTCACACCATACAGTAGCCAAGGAGTCGAGGCCTCATTCATCGGGATGTCTGCAGAAAAGAGCCATCTCAGACACACTGTCCCAGGAGCAGCCGGTGGCCAAGCAACAAAAGACCGCTGCTCCTCAGGCCTCCGCAACGGACTTGCTGTTGCAGATTGCACTGCTCATCGCAGCATTCCAGCAAGTGCAGAAGGCAGTCTCAGAACTTGAGCTGTCGGATGGTGCTAGGTCCAGTCATCTGCGCTTTCAGATGCCAATGACCGTAAGTATAATCTGATTCCGTCGGATGGTGAGAGGGATTTGGAGGAGAATTACCCCTCCCTTTCGGAACAACACAGGGTGGCGATGGATCTATGCATCAATACTTCCCTGAGTTCGTTCCTGAGAATCAGAATGCTGCGACTCGCTCGAAAGTAGCACTATTCCGTAGCTAAGAGACTAGGCCTCATATATCGGGGCGTCCAGAGAAAAGAGTCATCTCGGACACACTGTCCCGGGAGCAGCCGGCAGCCAAAATAGAAGACCGCTGCTCCTCAGGCCTCCATAACTGATATGCTGTCACAGATTGCACAGCTAAGAGCAGCATCCCAACAAGTGCAGAAGCAGCCGACGGCAGTCTCAGAACCTGAGCTGTCAGATGGTGGTGGGTCTGCCCAGTCATCTGCAAGTTCAGATGCTGCTGACCGTGATTTTCAACTGAGTCAGTTGAATGATGAAAGGGATACGGAGGGGGATTACCCTTCCCTTTCCGAACAACACATGGTTGCAATAGATTTAATCCATCAACACTACCCTGAATTTGTTCCAGCGAATCAGCATGCTGCGATTACTTGCAAGGAACCGCTAGCGTTGTTGGATGCTGACTTCATCCGGAAAAAGAGGAGGTCATGTCTTTTCTGGCTAAGTCTAGACAGGTGTCACAGGCCTTAGGCTTTTTAGACGATGCCATATTCAACTTTCCAGTGGGAAGAATGTAAGGCGGTTTCTTGTCGTCATCTTCCATAATTTTACCGATTATAACGGTCGGGGAAGATGAATAGATAGTTCCTCTGTATTTGAATGAGCAGGCTAAGGACCTAGCTAT